>JAQGCH010000807.1:0-19390 GCA_034699485.1 Nanhermannia elegantula | reverse complement strand
CGCAAAGTAATAATAAATTTGAATGAAATAGTTTTAATAATAAATAATATCAAACTTTAAACGTGTGTTCAATCGTATCAATAGTGAGAAGAGAGAAGGCATTTAATTATTTTTATTACTATTTATTTAATTTACAACATATTTACTATTAATTTAAAGTAATTCAAAAATAATTAAATGGAAAGCGAGTCGTCTGAGAGCGAAAATTATTTTTCCGATGAAATCGATCCCGAAATAGAGGTCTCATTATATGGTGTTCTTCACCACCATTCAGCTCAAGACTATCAACACTCTAAAGATGATTATAATGAACGATATTTTTATGATGACTTCAAAACTGATAATTACATTGATTTCAATGCAAATAACAGTAAACGAAGTGAAGAAAGAAATAATTCATTGAATTCAAGTGAAGCACAACTTAATGAACATAAACCACAAAAAACTTTGGGATCAAAACATGTGAACAATAGTAATGTGAATATAAATAACAGTAAAATAGAGTGCATTCAAATCGATGACTCTTCTGATGATTCAGATGTGGTTATAATCAGTGATAATCTGAAGAATAAGAAGAAAAAAGAATCAAATAATAAGCCAATGATTGACATATCGTTAGCGAATGTCAACAATTTGAGAGATTCGGCGCTTTTGGCGATGAACGCGTTTTATAACGAAGACCTTTACGACAGCGAAGAAGAAAAGCAAACATTTAAAAATATGAGTAATGACTCAAACTTATGGAGAATTAATTATAATGACGTCTTATTGAGTAAAAATAGAAGTAATAGATATTATAGAAATCGATTCATTTGTAATAATTGTTCCGAACGCGGACATCAGGCGCGAGACTGTCCTCTGCCTAAGGTTTGCGTCAAACATGTGTTTCATTTTAAATCATTTAAATTCTGTTTTTGTCTACAGAAGAGTCCGACGTGTTATTTGTGTGGCTTAAGCGGTCACCGAAGCGAAAAGTGTAAATCCAGTTTGTGCTCAATATGTATGAGTTCAAGCCATAGGTCAACAAATTGTAATGTTTCGGTCAATCAATTAGTTTGTGGTGTGTGTGGTGTTAAAGGTCATGACATCACTCAATGCACTTATAACTGGAGGAAATATCACTTGACTGTAGGCTTTAACTCAACTTATTTTCTATAATTAATTGATTAAATTTAATATTTTTTCAGACCACTGCCGAATCGGAGCCATTTTTATCCGATTTATCAAAAAATAAAAGGATTTCTTGTTATAATTGTGGGGCTTTTGGCAAACATTTTGGACATGTAAGTCAACTAAAGTTATTAATAATTATCTTTATATTTAACCATCGTTTTAATCAATTCTTTAATTAATGTATGCAAAGGAATGTCGATCTAAAGCGTTAAACCATTGGCAACATGTGACTCGTCAGTCACCGCTAATGCCTGTGATGGCTATCCCTAAAAAGGGTCATTCTTTTAATGAGAGAGACCGTAATCGATGGCATCATTCTATATGCAACGGAAACATTTCTAGTAATGAATTGGACTCTTCTTGTAGCACATCATTTGATAATGAGTTTGATTTCAGTGGAAACAGAATAGCAAGTGCTAACAGTTATAACAGTTTGAATAAACGTTTCAAATGGGTTTATCCCGAAGCCAATAGTTCTCCTATTTTAAGAAATAGCGGAAGAGATGAAGTTTTTGTAGAGAATAGAATATTCACCGAATCCACTGATTGTTCTCCAATATTCCATAACGAAATGCCTTCACTTTTTAACTCTGCACACACTCACACTCATGAAGAGCTCAATAATTCAATGTTAGAGAGAAGTGAAACGGCACGCAAAAGGTCAAAACGAAAAAACTGGCGGAAAAGAAATGTTGCAAATCATGGAACGCTTAATGAAACAAATGTCAGTTCAAATAATATTAAGAAAAGGAAAAAATTGAAAAATATTAAACATAGAATAAGAAGAAGATTGAATAAAAAACTTGCGAATGCACTCAATAGTGGCAACTTTTTGAAAAAAGTAAAGAAAGAAAATAATTAACTAATTGGAGTCAATAATAAATAATATTTTGTATAAAAGTATAAAAGGAATTAATAAATCACTCATTTTTGATCATATTTTAATTATTATTTTTTGTAACAATATCCAGAACTTACAGAATTTAACATTAACTCAACAAAACGCAGAACCGATAAACTCTGGTTTTGCTTAGAGGTAAAGCACGCGAATTGCAAAGACTAGAAGTTTGAATAAAAGTTTCAACAAAAGTATGAATAAATGTTGAGTTTTTGTAAGCATTTAAGAGACAGTCCCATAAAATATAGTTTGAATATGATTGCTATGGTTTTTATTGTTTAACTTTTAAGTTAAATGTCAGTCATCTGATAGTTATATAGCTTTGCATTCAATTTACTTTACTTTGCATTTATTTATTATCTATTTTTAAATTATAGATTAATTAATATATCACTAATATAACAGATATTGAAATAGTTTAGTATTTCTCTCATTTGTTACTTAATCGCCATTTATTTGAGTATTAATTTAATATAAAATTATTATTTAAAATCTCAAGAAATTAATTGTTTGTAATTTTTGATTAATTAATTGTCAATTAATTTAAATTTGAAAGTTTTTTGTTTACATTTCGACAAAATATTTGCGATGAGTCTCGAGAGTAAGTCTTAATTATAAATATATTTATATTTATGTCAGTTATTAAACAAATAATTTTATTCTAAACTAATTTCATATAAACTTCAATTAAAGCAATTAACGAAATACCGAATGGACAGACAGTCCAGTCATCCGAAGCCACATCTGAAGACACGTCACAACCACTACTACTGACACAAAGCGGTGATTCAATTGACGCCCGAAGTATTTTTGATGTGTAATGAATTTGATTTTCTTTTGTTTACAAACTTTGTTTACATTTTGTTAATTAAATCAAATTTTGATAGATTTCGAACCCGACAGTCGAGTGCACCGATTGGTCAGTTGACAACACTGGTGGACAGCATGACCTACAACATGAAACATGCATTTCGTGGCAAATGTATAATAATTAACAACAAAAGCTTTGATATTCACACTCGACTTAATGAGAGAAGAGGTACAGAAGTGGACGCCAAAACACTTTATGGATCCTTTCGGTCACTAGACTTCGATGTACTCACTTATAACGATCCGTCCGCTAAAGACATTACCTCTATTTTGGACTCTGGTATTCATTTTTCTAATTACTTATTATTTATTAATTTACTAATTAGTAGTATTCGAGTCATAGTATTAAATACTGGTAAGAGGTTTACGCCCCCTCCCTCCCCCCGCCCCGCCGCGAAGTGGTCTGGCGAACAGTGCTAATAAGTTTTTAGTCTAATGACTTATAAATTGACTTTTATTTTATATATTTATGCGTTAAAGGCTTTCAATTATCAAAACTAGTTCTAAAAGTTTTGGTCAAAAGAATCGAAATTAAACATTTTTTGCCATCAATTCAAAGTTGTTGTTACGTATCTTTTAGGTCTCATTTAAAACTAATAATAAATAAGACATGAGTTGTGATTCTCAAATCGTTTAAAAGATTTGACAGTTTTAATTCCAGTTTCCGTAGAAAAGAGTATTCATGAGTGAAACTCAGTTTTCAAGTGCGCACTGCATTGCCTAAAACTTACTCTTTAGCACTGTTACCAGGATTACCACACCTGTCCTGGTGTCAGACGAAAGGTCCAATCGGACTATAGAATGTCCGATTTTGGCTCTAAATCTCAATCAAAAGCTGTATTTCAATGATAACAGTTTCCTATATAAGTCAATTTAATGAAGACATAGTATTTTAAAGCAGAAATTTGTGTAAAAGTTAATTTTGATTTAAAATGCTCACCCTTTTGTTAAAGATAATCAACAAATTATAGGCAGCAAAATCTAATACTGAATATACAATGCCTTCAAATTGAACAAAAATTGCTATTTTATCTTTTAATTTAAAAAAGTTTTGAAAATTGAGTTTTTTTGTCCCGTTGTGTCTGACAAAAGGTGTGAGCCTGACTGTTTCACTACTGTACTGTTGCAGTTTGCACTGTTCAGTGCAATAAAGCCAATAAGTATGATGCTGTGTGCAAAACGTTTGGCCAAATATATTTTGAAGACTACAGTTAAACCAAATTTGAATAAAAATTTTGCTTTCAATTAATAATTATTTAATCTTCCAAAGGCATAAAACCACACAAATGCACATTAAATAAATTTTCAAAAATGAAGCATATTTTGAAGGATTTGTAAATTTGAAATAATATTTAATAGTAATGATATTTATCAAATAGTTTCAAAACAAAACCACAGCCAAAACGATTGTTTAGTGGTTTGCATTCTCTCACATGGAGAACAAGGGGTTTTATGGGCGAGGGATGAGAAATACACTACTGACGCGGTGTTCAGCTTTTTTAAGGGCGATCAGTGCCCGTCATTGGCCGGAAAACCTAAAATATTTTTTATTCAGGTAAGGATTGAGTTGAGGGTTATGTGAAATATACAGTAAAACAATTTATATGTGACATAAGGCATGCCAAGGCGATAAACTCGATGCAGGTGTTACTCTTCATAAAGCTCTTGATGTGACTGATTCTGGGAATAATTTTTACCGAATTCCTAATTATGCGGATTTCATGATCGCTTACAGTACAGTTCCAGGTATTTGAGACTAAACTGTTTATAATATAAGCTTAAAAATTGTTGATTTATAGGATATTATTCGTGGAGAAACACATCACAGGTGAGTATTAAACTTATAAGCCATACCTCTGTGGCAATGAGTGCAACTCTATCAGTATAGTACTGAACATGTCTCATACTGTAGGGCTCGTGGTTTATACAGGCGCTGACACAAGTATTGGGGAAGTATTCTTCAAGTATGGATTTGCTTACTATGATGACTATTGTTAGCAGAAAAGTGGCGTATGATTTTGAATCAAATGTACCCAACGATATGGAAATGGATAAGAAAAAGCAGATCCCATGCGTCACTTCAATGCTCACCAGACTTATATATTTTCCTTCTAAAGTCTGACTTTAAGACTCATATTAGACGAATTAACTGCCATTCACTTATATTTCTATATCTTTTATATACAATTAACTTAAAGTATTATTAAATTTGTGAATATTTGTCTTTTTTATTTCTTTTACTATAAATTAAAAATATTCTTACAATTGAATAGTTTATTGTTATTCCTATTTATATATAATGCAATAAAATAGGGCGCACGTGCTTTGTATGGCTTCTAATTCCTATATAGGAAGGCAATATAATTCTCATGTCAAATAAGTTTTCATCCTTTTCTTATTGTACACATCTGTACACATATTGGACAGTAATGTTTAATGTTTCTGACATTGTTGTTCACACCTGTGCCACCACAAGGTTGTCCCTAATCGACGAGTTTTAGCACTTTTATATTTCTTGTTTGTTGTGTCTTAAAAGTTACGAATCCCCCAAAACTATTAATCTACAGCTATAGCATCTCTTACTATAAATTTGCCAAACATTATCAGATCTGACACACATTCCTAGAATTTTCCGGATTAACTTCTATTTTCATGTATCTTAAGTTCTATTTATTATTAATAACTACTACTTTTTAACATTCATTTTGTTTCTCCGCTAAATTAGTTTTAAAATTTTGTTTTTATCAATGTTGACAAGAGTTAATCGAATTTATTGTTTGTTTTAGAGTATCTTTTTATTGCCTCTTAATTAGTTTACTTGAAAATAATTAATTAGGCGGAGTATTTGCCAAAATTAAAGTTGGTTATCTTTTTTGCTGACTTAACTATCTTGTAATTTACTATTGAAGTTGATTTCAACTTATTGCGTCTCTATTCGAGTTGTCTTTATGACAAATTTGAGTTGTCATACCTTCTTGTGTCGAATGAGCTGAGCTTTTATAGATGAGGTCCGCGACAGGGAAAAGATAGTCAAACACTCGCCTATATCTGCTTTATCAACAGACACCTGTTTGTGAGAGAGTGTTTAAGCAATTGAAATGAGGAATTCACACGAGTTTAACTTGTTCAAAGTTATTCACAGACAACTTACTTGTGATGCGTTCTTATTTGTGAATTCTTGACTTACAGACAGCTTTGACATTAACTTTTGACTTTCGAACAAACCTTAGTAGTAAACAATTGAATTTGGAAGAAAATGTTTTGCTTCAACTCAAAAAAATATATTATTTTTTATACTTTAGCACTAATATTGTTTAAATTGGCTTTTATTGAAGGATCGATACACAGGCTAAGACACAGAGTGGTATGTTTGGGTTCTTCTTTCAAATCTATCAGAAATTTGAAGTTTATTTATTGACTTTAATTTTTTTATGCAAAATATTCATTGCAATTCAATTTTTTATGCTAAATTATTTTGCATTTTTTATAGTTTTATAGTTAAAGTTTAAACTTTCATCAGAATTTTGACTTTCATTCTGAAATATGTTATTCAATAAGTTTTCTCTTCAATTTCTTTAATGCTGAAAATTCCTAAACTGTATCCTAAGTTATTGATATACTATTTAAAATAAATTTTTACTGAAGTTATTGATTTTTTTCAAAAGAAAGTAAATAAAGTCAATACTATGGTAGTAGTTCAGCAAAAATCTTTGAATGAATCGCTGCCCGACTTAACTAATGATCAAATGGAGACTTTGAGTTATGATGATATATACAGTGAATGGTCCAAATGGAGTAAATGCAGGCGAAGATGCAAACAGATTAGGACAAGAGTCTGCAAGTCTCCTGATTTTTGCAGATCAACAATTCTCAAAGAAGAGAGAGGTTGCAAAGGAGGCAAATGTCAGCTGAATCAAGAAGTTTCGACTTCATCTACAGCACAAGACGACTCCAATAAGCCTCATCGTGGACGCGGTCGCGCTTCACAGTTTCGGGTTCTTTATCATCTCCAAAGTTATGTATACTCTCAGTGGTCAGAGTGGTCTTCTTGTACAAAATCGTGTCGCACTCGAAGATATCGCGCGTGTGAAATGAAACAGGTTTGCGGTAATAGTATTATACAAGAGGACGCCCTTTGTTATATGCAGGGCAGTCAGTGCGAAAAACTATATAAAGGAAAGCGAAAAAGCGAAGTCGATTCGGGAAGTAATGAAGCCTCAACTGAACACAACATCACAAGTGAGGCCAAACCTGATCCTATCGATGACATCAATTGCGGAATGCCTTCAATAACTAGTGATATGGCCAGTAATTTACGAATAATAGGAGGCAGAGAAGCCACTAAAGCGCGCTGGCCTTTCATGGTCGCCATTTTGAACAGATATCACGAACCCTTTTGTGGCGGAACTTTGATTACACCACAATTTGTCATAACAGCCGGTATGCCATTAATTCCATTTGCATTATTCACAATTTCTCAAAATTGGTCTATTTATAGCTCATTGTGTGCGAAGACGTCTTTATGTGAGAGCCGGTGAACACGACTTAATATTCGCCGAAGGATACGAACAACAAATTCGTGTTTCAGATATATTTGTTCACCCGGACTATGACGCAGAGACTGTTGACAATGACATCGCGATTCTTCGACTTAGATCTCCGCTTAAGATCAATAGATTTGTTTCAACAGTTTGTTTGCCATCAGCTGATGATATAATGCCAGTTAATAGTTTGGGAACTATATTAGGTTGGGGTAAAAGACGTAATTCGGCTGTATTTGGAACCGATGTCTTACACCAGGCACAAGTCCCAATCGCTGACGTAAATGACTGCAAATCTGTTTATGACAATTATTTTATATCAAATAATATGGTTTGTGCCGGATATAAGAGGGGAAAAGTTGACAGTTGTGCCGGTGATAGCGGAGGTCCTCTTCTGTTCAGCAAAAAAAGTGCTTCAATTGATAGAACTAAAGACAAGTGGTTTGTTTACGGCATTACGAGGTAATTATACCTATGATTATAAAATAGTTTTTACTTTAAGCTATTGGTTGTTCTCATATTTAATTTAAATTTTGAATTAATAGTTTTGGAGAAGGCTGTGGAAGAAAAGGCAGATATGGTATATATGCAAAGGTAAGTCAAACCATACTCGCGTTTTTTTGTCATTCACTATAAAATTACTTTTGATATTCAATAGGTTCCAAAATTTGTCAAATGGATTAGAAAAGTAATTCATAGAAATGTTAAATAAAAGTACATGTTTGAGGTTATGTTTGTTCTGCTGTGATATCATCCATAAGTATTACTGAACTTTTATTTGGTTTATTTATTGTAATTAATCTCATACTGAACTAAAGAAAATTTCAGCTCATTTTTCATTTATATCAAAACTAGTCAATTGTCGATTATTCAATTAAATTCTTATTCATGTATAATATAATTATATACATCATTATTAATATCATTACTAACTATTAGATAAATATTGTAGATATGGTAAATAGAAATTCATTCTAATGTATACGATGTATACATCTCTAAAATTGAATCAATACTTAAACTCATAATTTCATTATCAAATTTGACTTATTCTGTATACTTATCAATAAACTTATAATTGAATTGAACTTTAAAATTAATAAAATGACAAACTGATGATAAAACAGCTTTATTTATTGCATTAAACATAAAGATTATGACATTTTTCACTGTAAGTCACACTTTTTTAATTGATTTTAACAAAAATAAAGTTTAATTAAACATAAATATTTGCTTTTGATACAATTATTTTTGAGAATTATGAAAATATATGCCATTGATTAACACTGCTGTTGTAATTATTTAACATATCATTCCAGTGTTGTCTTCCATGAGGAGAAACACACGACTGTCCGACATGTGTTCTCCCGAGAAGATGTTTGTTAACAAACGCCGCAGACTTTCCATAAACAGCGATTCCAATAATAATCTAAAATGATATATAATTTAAATTTAGTTAATTTGAAGTCATATCCGACTCCTTTGAACACTTACATCATTGAGTGCATCACTGGCAACATGAACATGAAAAGTATCATTGAATTCAATTTCTGGCTGAACTCTACGCAAAGGAGTCTTACGACTTCTGATGCGCTTCTTTTTCAAGAAGAGCACAACTTTGATGTAAACTATTAAGAAAAGAGAACAAAATTAAATCCAATTTTCCCATAAAAACTTATGTAAACAGTTAGTTATATAGTACTTGTTTGTATATCTTTATGACATATATTCCGAGCTTTTAATGCTCCCAAAGTCAAGGTTGAAGAGCTGGGCTGATATGTAAGTGATATTAGTAGTTCTCCAGAACATTGCTAAACAATTAACATGATTTTGATATAATTAATTGGAATAATTAGAGTCAATTTTTAGAAAAATAACTTTACATACGTTTGTAAGCATGCAATTGATGTCTTCAGTAATGACATCGTTAGCGATCCCGCTATGGATTCCTGCATTTTTCAAGGGGAACAAACACCTCCCAATCACAGATTTTCTTGAAAATGAATCCGAACTGTAAACAGTTATTTTCAATATTCTGTCGTCTAATGTGTCTCTCATGGCATGGAATATGAAAAGTTCATTAAACATAGGATTAGTGCTGTTTTTCTGAACTTTGGTCACGAATTTGGGAGTTTTATCAGGCATTAAGACTACTTTTGCAAATGGATTCACATTATTTCGCTTCATTGGAAGATTTTTTGCAGAAAGTAATGTCTATTATTATAAAAAATTATGTTAAGGTTAGTGCTGTACTGTAATTATGAGTTTAATTTTTATAAAAGTTTTATGTTATGCACATTTAAAGTTATAAATCTATTAATAAAACAAATAAAAATAATATAATACTGTTATAGAATAGTTATAAGGTCATAATTAAGGGTATAATAAGGGGAGAGGTGCTATTTATTATCTGTTGAGTTGAGAGTTTTTATTGAGTTCTTCGAACAACTTGATCCCATACACGACTAGATTAGGGAACGCAATTATATTTGGATAGAATGTAGCTTTTGCTATAAAATATCAATATTCTCATTTTAAAAGGTTGGTATGCATCGAAACTAGAAGGGCGAGCGAAGTGAGCACGTCTTACTCTGGTTTTACTTAACGTAATTGTAACGGACTTTAGCACTAGACATAGCTGTGAGGCCGAAGGGCCGAGCTAACACCCATTGTAACCTAAGTACACTAATCTGTTTTGAAAATTTATAAATTAAAATGTAATTTTACTGTAGGAACTGTAATTGACTTAAATATAAAACTTAAAGGACTTCAAAATACTTTAATATATGTTCTTTGAATTGTTTTTAAATAGATATCAAATAAGCACAAACTGTACTTTATATTAGGAATTTCTTAATTTAAAAATGGGTTAAATCTTTAATATCAGAGAAATAAAACAGGGATGCGAGACTCAATGGGTTGGGTTGGATCCGGGTTTCATGTAAAATATGCGGGTTTGTCCGGGTTAGGGTTACATTGTAAAAACAACGGGTTATAATAAGTGCTATAAGAAAAAACTTAGATATCTTATGTAATTTACTAAACTCAATGATTAAACCTAATTTATATCTATACAAATACTTATTAATTCTAATCAGAGTCAAGTCTTATGTTTATTCAATACTTATCCTTTATTTTTCGACTTTAATCAGGTTTTGTGACTATACTTTAGTTATAAATTCTTAGAAAAATTTTTGACAATGGAAACAAATTAGGATTATTATATTATAAATTAGCTACTTATTTGGGAATTAAATACTTTCTATCTATTCATGCTTTTATTGTACAATTTAATAAGTTTTATTTTAAATCATTTAAATATCCCAATAAAGCTAGTTTTAATCACACTATACGATAAAGTATACGATTTCATAGTTGTCAAAAGTGAGGGAAGTTAATAATTCATTTTGAGCATACTTCATACTCAAAAGATACTAGTCATAACAGTTTTCTCTAAGAGTTAATTCAATCAAATATAGTTTTGTACTGGTTTTGTATAACAATATGAATTTACAGAATTCATTACAAGATTTTCAATTTTTCCTGGTTGGCTGGGTTGGGTTGGGTTGGGTTAGGACACGTATGAAAACCCCTGTTTTGAACAGGGTTTGGCTCATCTTAAATTCAGGATTTAAATCCGGGTTAGGATAAAAAATTTGAGAAAAGTTTCATCTCTAATGTACTGTATTAGAGATTAAATGTAATTATTATTTTGTGACAATAAATGACTTGAATTAAGTAAATTATTTCACAAAAGTTTGTTCATAAAGATAACTCATAAATATCTAAATACCTGTATCCATAAAAACATTATCATAATATACATGAATAGATAACTCAAAATGAACTCATAAAAATTTATAAGAGCATTAATATAAGGCTTACCAGTAAAAGTTGTTGTCTCATAAAACTGTAATGAAGAACAAAATTTATTTTTGGAGTTTCTGTTTCTTCAATAACAAAGTCTTCGTAAAGACCTTTACTGATCTCATTCTCATTTATTTGAATTCTTGAGTTTCTCTTTCTGGTTCTGGTATTATAATCAGAATTATAGCCGAATTGCATGAGACAATCAGAATCTGATTCTTCTGTTACAGAATAAGAAGTTTCTGTAGTTTTCAAAGTAATAGTGGGGACGACAAACTCAATTGGTTGCGAGGCTTTGATTCCCGCATAAAGATGAGCATTCGATGGCTTTGGTGTCAATGCTTTTAATTGTGAGCTTTTGTTTCTTCGACTTCTCACATATTTCCAGACATAGAACACAACAAAACTCGAAACACAAACAGCTATAACAGCCAAAGGAATAGCAATTTGTGGCGAAGTGTTCCACATACTTTCGAAATAATTATTACTCTGATCCAATTTTTCCTTTCCAATCAATTCTTTCTTATGTTCTAAATCGTTATTTTTAACATTCATTGCACATAATATTACAATAGCTTATAGTTTCAAATTTTGGGCTTCAGGTGAAAACTTTGGGCTTCAGTTGAAAACTTTGGTTCGATTTAAAGCGAATTTTATAAACAATAAATTCCATAAAATGGAGTAATGATTAATATTTCCCCATAATTCGCAGCACAAAAAGTCATATTTGATCAGAAACAGGTGCTTTTGTTCACTTGCAGGTAAATCATTGAGTATGAGTTTGGCTGATCGTAACTGTAATACAGTATTTGTCAAGTTTAACAATTTTTAACCATTGAATATAAGAGAAACACTTGACGTCATTACTAGTTTATAACATTGCTTTACTTATGAGGCTTATTGTGCTTATGGTATGGTATGGTATGCTCTAATTTATCTCTAACACAATTATATGATATGAAGCAAAGACATTTTTATCATGAAAAAGATCTCGAATTGCTCTGAAAAAGTACATTATTCTTATATCAATATAATAGAAGTGAATTATACTCTAGAATCTAAAGATTGTTATCGATATAGTAGTTGTAAACAAGAAAAATCATCATTATTTGATCCGAAACATCAACTATTAAAACAGTTATTGACATGAATGCAATCCTAAATTTTAGTCTGTCACACATGCGGATACAGCAATTTATTGTAATCTCACTTTTATGTGGGTATAAATTATGCTTCACTACGTCTATAACAATGTTGATTTATTTACGATCTGCACATTTTTAATATTTGATCCTACTTTTACCAGTTCATTATCTGAGCCCTCAGTTTTACTAAATATTTGTGTACTTTAATTATATTATTTTTCATTTTATTAAACAATCACCTGTTTTAATAACTTATTCAAAATATATTTTAGTTTAAGTAAAAATAAGTTTTTTAGAATAACTATCGAACTGAACAAACTTTTGTTCGACATCTAAATATTTATTTTAATGTAATGAAACTTTTAGAAAAATTTTTACTGATAGTTAAAACGGCATTATTTTAACCAGTATTATATTTTTCTATAGTATAAAAATTCTGAACAAACCTAACATTTTGAGATTGATCTTATATCAGTCTTTTGATTGGAGCTTTGTTTTAATAATTTTTTCATATGGATAATAAATCAAACGAAGAGTTATATCTTACTTGGAATTCTCTTTCAGTTATCTTATAATCCATTCTTGATTTACAGTTATGTTTTTATTAATAATACTAAAATTCTGGTTATTATATATTTTGAGTGATTTTAAATCTAAAACTACTAATTATTGATCATACTGTATGACTACATGGCTTTGAATTGCCAAAGTTGTTTATATGCAATAATTTGGTGAGCATGATAAATTAATTCAAAAACTTAACAGTATCCCTTGGTCCCCCTTTAATATTTCCTGGTTTATCAAAAATGTACCCATTGGTCCCTTTTTTAAATTAAGACAAATTTCAAATTTAGTTAAAATTTTTTATTTCTCTTAATATTTTTTTATTGACCGGAAACCCCCATTTGAGAAAATATTGGAAAAGGAAATTCAAAAATCCCTGAAATGATACCCAATCCACAGGGCGAGAACTTATGCCACATTGATTATAATATACTATACCTGTTAAAATTCTAATTAAAATAATAAAAATTGTTATTTTTGATTCATTTATAAAACTAAACTCACGATTGCTAAATCATAAATTTCTACCATGTTACTTTTTGTGGTCTACTATTAATTACCTATAACAGAATTTTTTCCATATGTTTAAACTAATAGGACAGCTTTGAATAAGAACTAAACAATCAATGTATTTATTGAGATTTAAAAGGTTTTTTACCAAAATTTATTTGATTCCATATATTATAAAATAAATATTTCATATTTTAATGCACTGTATTCAGTAGTATTTAACAGAATTTTGTTCAACAGCTGAAATAGTTATGAAAAATTGGTAAAACGTAATATATTTATACCCGTATACATTTAGAATAGAATTCACTTCTATAGCTTGTATATAAAAAACAATTACATTATGAATTGCACTATTGATTAAATGATAACTTATCAGAAAACCCAAAATTGAATGTTGAGTTTAATCTTGTATTGGTTCTAATTATTTTCGAAGAAAAGTAAACCACTCGAGAGCACAATTAATTTGGAAACTTATTACAAAGGAAATTAATTCTATTGATTGTTGGCACCTGTTTATACACAGAATATATTGGTGTTCCTCCACCTCCTTCACCATCTGTTTCAACTTAATATAGACTAAAAGCTGGTGTCTATACTTTTATCATATAATCATATACCGTAAACCAGCATAAGCGACAAATAACACTTAAATATGCCAACCGTTAGCGTAATGACGCCCACATTACAATAGCAAATCAAGGGTACTCTTAAATGATATGCGACATATTTACCTGTTCTATACCACTGCAGTTCAAATGATGCCATTCAACATTCACAATTAGAGTCAAAAATATGGGCTTTTATTAGAGGTTAAGCTTTATTATGTGCCCTAATTATTGGTTCAAATTTTACCACAATCTGTGCAATAATATTCAAAACTGTAGAATTTGGGACTGTCTTCACAAGACAGATGACTCTAAACAGGTTGATGATGGTGAAGATGAAGAGACAGAAATTTTGCGCTTTTGGGTCCCGCAAAGAAGTTTCTCAACTCAATCAGGTTATTAACAATAACTTTATATACAGATAATTTTTTACAAAATATAAAAAGTTGTAATAAAACTTCATCAAAAAAAATTTTCAAAAAATAACTTTTGTTATGTTCACTGAAAATGTATAAAATTAAGCTTTTTGTATAGATTTGATTTTTGAAATACCTTTTCAGGTTTGAATGAATCCTATAAAATAGGATTTAGTGGTATTGCTTCTATCTTTTATGGATAACTTTCGTAAAGTAAATCATTTGAACTCCAAAGTCTGTGAATAGAAGTTTATAAAAAACTGATTTTATTTATTTGTTATTTAGTAAACTGATGTGAAAATCTTTGAAATCATAATATTAAGTGTTGCTTTGTCTCAAAGCATGAAAGCCTAGTTTTTAAACTTCAAAAAATTTTCAATACTGTATTTTTAAAGTTGTTTAAAAAGTAGGCTTTCATGCTTTGAAACAAAACTACATTTAATATTATGATATTTGTTTAAAATGTTTGATATAATTATTTTGTATTTAACTGTATTAATTTAAATGTTATTTTTATAAATTAATCTTTAATATTATGCTCTTATGCTTTGTTGAAGATTTGGTATTTTAATTTTTTTTTGTTATAAATATGTCATAAAAGTAATCCTATTTATATGATTCCTACAATCATTACTAAAAGCCTTTTATAACTGTCAATCATTATTATTAATTTTTTTTAATCATACTGTTAGTAATGATTTTTGAAATGATAACATGTTATTAAGTAAATGTATATGAGCTTAAATATTAGCTTAGTATTAATGAGATTTTTTCGGTATTTAATTTACGCAATTTTTTCAAGAATATTGTATTTTACCATAATTAACAAAGCTAAAAACTACGCTGTAGTGACTAACTTTCAGTGATACTCAAGTCTAAAGTGCAGTAATTTCATTCTCAACTACCTTTGGCTAATCTAAACATTAAAAATCTGTTTAAATGTCTGATAAAACCATTTCATACATTGATTCATATTCATGATTAGTCTAGACTAGGCTGAGACCAGGCTAACATAGGTTTCAGATTCTAATGTTTTTGAGCCTAAGCTCTTCATTATTCGCGATTTTATCATTAACTCATGCATAGTATACTTCTGGCGAAAAACATCTTATTTAAACTTATTTCTTCATAAGCTAAATAATAATACTTCTGAATGGTTAGCAACAAAATTTGGATTTCTTGAAATAAATTATTTATGTTATAAAGGTATCATAACTTTACTGTTGAGTAGCGTTGCTAACCGTACCGGAATGGCCGGAACAACACCGGAATCGACCACTGTGAAATTTTTAGAAAATCGATTTATGATTTATCGATTATATGGCATGAAAAATAATATTAAATCTTTAAATATGAAGGATTTACTTTATAATAATTATTATAATCTATATTCTTGTCAGCACTTTTTAAATATTATTTCAGTATAAGAAACTTGTATAAAACCCTCATTATATGCATTGTTAAAAGTTCCGTAATATTTTTGTCCCGGAATGTCCAAGGAATCACACAAAGAAGAGTTGGCAACTCTACTGTTAAGCTTACCCTTTAGTTTATTGCCCATCATTTTTAATACTATATTATAAATGTCTTATATGGTGTCTTTCACTTCGCAGAATTGCATTTTGTCGAATTTCGATTAATTGAGAATTTTTTAATTAAAATTTTTCTAAAATTACTACAGTATAACCTAAATGTTAGCAACAGTTACAATGAATCATACATTGAAGAAAAGTTCGCTTTCAGGAATTTTCGATTTCTGCCAAAACTCATTGTGCATTTCTGACTATATGTATACTTTAATTATAACCAGTGATGATAGTGCTCGTGCTCGCCACCGAGCACCAAATGCTCGAGCACTTAACATTACTGATTATAACATTTTTTGAAAATATCAAAGGTTTTACTTACAAATATTTGAATAACAAAATGTTTATAAATAAGTTCAAATAAAATAATATTCAAAACAATGATTATACTTAAAACTACATTTTACCTGAAAATTCATTTTTATATCTTTTTAAAAAAACATTTTTCAAATTCAAATTTTAAATGAAAACTTATATTTAGTTTATAATAAATTTAATATTTAATTTGGAGTATATTAAAAAAATGATTATCACAGGTTTGTTATAAAAAAGTTGAACCATTCTCTACAAAATGGTATTCTTTCGAAGTGGGATATATAATAATCCTATTAGGAAGAGACCCTAAATTAATTTATCACTTCTTTTAATAAGACATATTGCCTTCAATCAAATTGGAGTGAAATATAGTACTGTATCTGTATAAGAATCAGCTTTAAGGTTAAGGATTTATGACTCGATTGTTAAATGTAAAAATTTAAGCTCAAATCTGAAACGAGTAATTCAAAAAAGCATAAATACATGAAAGGTGGCAATAATTAACAGAAAATCAATTTCTCAAATAAAAAGAAATTCGTGATCATTAAAGTGCATTTATATGCAAATAATTATTGTAATCAGTCGTTTGCAGAGAGTCTTAACTCTTAAAGTATTGAATTGAGTAAAACACACACAGAGTTTTGCATTAAAAATATAGCAATAAATACATTACTTTTTTGATTTAAATTTCTATCAATGTTTAAATTAAAACATATCATGAATTTAATTATATGGATAGACTATGAGTCAAACAAATGGTTAAAAATGAGATCCAAAAAAGAGGTTAATGAAGTTAGAACTCTTTGCAAGCGACTCAATCATATATAAAAGTTGCTGTAGTTCTGTAAATAACATTTTTGTCATCCCTTACAATATACACATTAAGAATATTGTTTACAATAAGACTTTGCAACAGTGTTTCTCGTGGTCCAAAGGCCCATTTTGGAAATTCTCAAAATTTAAAGGGGGTATCATTTGATGATTCATCAAAACATTTTTCGGACATTTTCATAAAATTATCATTAAGATGCTGATTAGTTTTTTATAGCGTTGTTAAATTTACTAAATTTTCTCCAGAGCACTAAATTTAGTGCTAAATTTATTTTTTGACTAAATTTAGTATAAAATATAAATATACAGCAAAATGTTAAAATTCTAATATGTTATATTAAGGATAATTCAACTCTGAGATATATTTGTTCAAATTATTTATCTAATAATCTATTATTATATTCAATATTTAAACTCTTTTATTTGTTAATCTGCTTCTATGAAAAATTCACTAAATTTTCTCTGAAAACACTAAATTTAGTATTAAATTTACACTAAATTTAGTATTTTGCAATGCTAGTTTTTTAAGACAATGTTTTAAGAAAAGCGCTTATAAGTTAGAACAAGACCATAAAATCTGTCAAATATTTAAAAAGTAGAGACTTCTTATAACTTTACAAAATTAAATCTCGCTTTTTATCTCAATTTTTGCATAAAGTTTTCAATAAGAAAAGAATGTTTAATGGAAAGAAAAATCATTTAAATAATATATGACAGGGTTTACCAGCTTTTTAAAATAATTTTAAAGGAATAAAAATGATTGATATTTTTATAATTAGTTATAGTTTTGAGCAAAAATTAAATTCATTTTTTATAAGATGATCGTAATATTTATGTTGAACAATAATTTTCTCCAACAAATAACATATAAATGAATAATACATTGAAATTTTATAGTGCAATCATTAACTCCAAGTCTGAAATGTTTGAAAAGGGATTCAGTAACGTCTGCATCAACTATTGCTGAAGACGAGAGTCCCTTCAATTTTACTAAACAAAGACGACATTCTGAGATATCGCGAACTTTTATAGCAAGAAGTCATGAATGGCCGGAACGAAACTATTCTTTTTCAAGTTCAAAGAATTTTTTGGAACGAACCAACTCCGCCGGCAGTCTTAAGATCTCGCTATATAAAGATGCCCTCAAAAAAAGTATGATTTAATCAAATCCTTAAATTCTGGTTTTTAAACTTTTATCCATAGCCCAGAGTGAAAGTCAAGTAATTTCTGAAGAAGAAGTAGCTTCCAATTCTATTTTGAATTCGGATTTGTCAGAATCTAAAAATATTAATAGTGGAACAGAAGATGAAAATTTAACATTTGGAACGCTTTCCTTTTCAACAGTTTATGATGAAAACAAAAAAAGGTTTATTTCTATTCAATTTATTAGAAAAATTATAAACTTATTGTCAGCTAATTTAAAAATCCTATTTTATGAAGTTAAGCAAAAACAACTTATTATTTGATAATTTATTTCATGAGTTATTCCATAATTTAAACCAATATATGTTCTTAGTTTATGTAAAAAAATGTTTTAGGAATAGCTGTTATTAATTTACTTGAATATAATATTTTTTTATATTATTGAGCTATAGTTCAGTTATGTTTCACTTTCACATTTTTGATTTGACTTTTCTTTATATTTTATTCGTTTCTCCGCTTTTAAAATTAATTATTATTATTATTTTTTATAAATTAAGGCTTATTTTACATTTGGATAAAGCAACTGATTTGCCATATAAAGGAAGAAAGAAGTCCTACGACACTGTCATTAAAATCAATTTAATACAAAAACAATATAATTTGAATACAAAAAACAGTTTTACAGCAAAAGAAGCGAATCAATGCTCGAGAAAAATTAAAAACACTTTGAGTCCTCATTTTCATGAAGATTTTGTTTTTCCAATTGAAAAACACAAAATGCTTAAGAATCTTGTTCTGCGATTATCTCTTTATGATTATGAAAGGCAAGGTCGTCACGACGCCATCGGTCAGTTATTTCTTAACCATTATTATTAATGTTTGATAAATATCTGACTTATTATTTCAAATTTAGGTCATATTTT
>JAQGCH010000806.1:0-19395 GCA_034699485.1 Nanhermannia elegantula | reverse complement strand
ACAAAGTTTATTCATTTTTTAATACAACAAAAACTTTTATAAAAGTTTTTTGTTAAAAAGCTTTGGTGCAAAACATAGTGATTGTACGAAACTTTTATGTTTTGCTTTATTTTGCATTATTTAGACGAATAAATTTGATAAAATCACTTTCTCCACAATTACTTACTCTATGATGTATTCCAAATAATAAAATAATGTCTGAAATTGCAAATTTACAAGTATAGCACTATCAGCGGCAAAAGTCTTTGTTAACCTCGCGCTCAAAAAATAAATATAACCAATAAGACTATAATTATTAAGAGAACATTGAACGCATTCAATGCATACACTAATTGATGAGCACGAATCTGTGCGATTCAACAAACACTTTTGCCGCCGACTGTACATACATCGAGTTTCAAGTAGAGGTTAATTTTACTGAATATATTATTGAATATATTATAGATCAGTTTCAGTTTTCGGAACTGAAACCAACACTACTTAAACTCAAACTGAAAATAATTTGAGTTAAACTCCAATGTTTGAGTTTACTCAAAAAGCACTGGTTGTTATACACAGTATTTCCAGCGGGGTCTATATTAGTGTATGGATGTACTTGTTTTTGATCGCACAGTATGTTAATTTATGATAATCTGTGCGATTCTATGCCTAAATTATTTGTGTGTTTATTATAAACGTATGTACTTTTGTTTAAATAAAAACCCTTTTTCATAAATATCATTTTAATATGTAATAGACCCAGCTCTAGCCCGAGCGAGCTTGCGCTCACGTTCGGCAAAAATTCGATGCTCGTCACTAAGTGCCAAACGCTCGAGCGTTGAACATCACTGATAATACAAGTAGTTTAAGTTAATGGTAAACTTAAAGCTGATCTCTCATACATTTATATAGAATGCATTCATTACAGTCTTATACTGCGGAAGTTCTCAAATGGCGGACCGCGGCCCTCAGATGGGCCGCAAAGCGATTTTGTTTATCATTATGTTCTATGGAATAATTGAAATCTTAGCAAAAAATACTATAGAAGGTGGGCCGCGAGTAAAAAAGTCTGAGAACTTATGTTATACTGTACATTAGTATTAAAAATATATCGAGTGTTCATTCGTTATAAAGAGTATATTAACTCTAAAATATTTAAAAATCTAATCACAAACCAAAGAATATTTTGCCTAAAATTATAAATAGTATTGGATAACACCTGTACCTGTTCCATGAAGCACCAGTGCTCCGCCAAATGGAGGGCTGAGAATCGCTTCTGTATATCACTTCAATGGACTCAAACTTATTTGAGTCATTTAAGTGTTTAAAGTGTTACAAAGTTCTGTCATATTAATGGAAAATTCTTATACACAGAAATATTTTAGAGAAAGTAATATTGAATTAGTGAAGAATTATAAGACAGGTTCAGAAGTAGACAAATATTTATTAAAGGTTATTAAAACATAATTTGGAAAACACTGAAACTGACACTACGCACACATACAAACACAATGACACTCTGCGAAAAAGCTTTATTTTCCATCACAATTTATATCTAACTAATTGATTAACAAAATATTAAGTTCACTACAATATTATTATTCTGAACTGAAAACATCATTTGACACATTTAATACATTTTTACGCTAAATAATCTAATTTAAAAACTATCGGTTTAATTTTGATATATTTAACAATTTTTAAAATTAATTAAATTAAAGTGGTATTTATTAACTTTCCAAAATAGAATTGTTTTGAAAATAATCCTCTTTTGATGAATTATATGGATAAGTCAACAATTTTCATAAAACCTGCTGCCATCAAACCAAATAACTGTTTTAAAAAAATCATCATTTAAGACATAGAAATGCTTTCAATAAAAATGGTCCCAAACCTGACGGCCCTCTAAGCCATAAATGCCTAAACTACGGTCCGGTCAGCAAAATATTTAGCCCCAAAAAATATATATTTATGTTTAGATTCCAGTGAATTCATTAGTTTTAATTGAGAAATGAAATGACAGCACTGTATTATAAAAACTTTGAAATATTTATAGAGACTGTCATTTTATGGTTTATATAAAACTAATCTAAACCATAGGAATCTTCACTGGAATCTAAACATAGCTCTAATTAATAAAAAAATTTTGAGTATACATTTGTAAGAATTTAGTTACAGTTTCAAAATAAAATATAACCTCTTTTATGGGTCGATAAAGAGGGGTTCGCTCAAAATTTGATAATTAATAAATATTACTTGAATTCTAATTTTTATTCATATACTTAGTTTAGATGTATTGGCTTCTCACCCCCTTCTCACCCCCTTCTTACCCTTTCGGGTTTTCCAACTCTACAATGGATAGAGAAAATCTAATAATATTTTATGAAAGAACTCGGCATAAAAACCGGTAAAAACCATATATATTTGGCTAACGCTCAAATACTTTGTCAGGAACGGGACCTGAATTTAGAATTTTGGCAGTATTTTGAATGGTAAAATTAATGTCAAAAATATTGATTTATAAACTGTATTTATTGCTCTAAATGTGATTTTGAAAACATTAATTGTTTTTATAGATAAAAATCAAGTTTAAAATATTGGTTACAGTTTCTCTATATTTATTCATTTATTTGCAAAGATAGTAGAAATTTCTGAAATATATTTAAAATTATTAATAAAAATTAATTTTGAATTTAATAAAATGTATTAAAAACAAGTTAGATACATTTTTTATTAAAAACTTTATATATTTTTAAGAAAATATGACTATTTTTATGTAAAAAATAAAAAATATGGCGAAACTGTAACAAATCTTTTAAACATCATTTGTATCGCTACAAAAATTATTAATGTTTTCAAAATCACATTATAAACAATACTTACAGTTAGTAAATGTGAATTTTTTGGCATTAATTTTGTCATTCAAATCAATGGCAAAATTCAAAATTCAAAATTGAAGTCCCGTTCCTGAGACAGTATTTGAGCGTTAGCCTAATATATATGGTTTTTACCGGTTTTTATACTAAGTTCTTTCATTTGATATTATTAGATTTTCTCTATCCATTGTAGAGTTGCAGAGACCGAAGGGTTAACTCTATCTCAAACTTAAGGTTAAGTTCATCTTAAATGAGTTTGTGCTCTACACAGTCCATATGATCTGCAAATACAATAATTATTTATACTATAATTGATTTCTTTTTACGAAATGGTTTATCTATGATTAGAGTTGGAGTTAAAATAAGCCCACAATAGTGGAAATCTATGATCATATCAGGTCTGTTCAGTTTTTTAAATGAAAGCTAATATTAAGTAATATTTAGACAAATACTTAAGACTCACTTCTGTAAAACGCGCATAACTTATAAGAAAGAAATGTCCGCAATAGAAGCCAACACTCACTAAACCAATTCGTTCGCCCAAAGACACGAGCTTTAAATTTAATGATTAATTGATATTTACAATAATTATTTCAATAATAATAATTAGTTTACCTTAAATTGTCGTCTAATCGATAAATGCTTGGTCTTATCGGTGAGAATGAGGCTATTAATAAGAGGGTACGAGAGTTTTGATTCGCTGTTGACTAGAGATGCGGAATTGGTTATAAAGATTAACATCGATAATGCACTTATAGCCCAAAATAGTAGGGCTATAGAAAAGAAAAACTCTGCTTTCATATAAATAGCCTGATATAGCATAAGATTGGCCATAATTATATACATAGTCCAACTCATTAATAGATATTTTCCCCAAAATTCTTCATTATATACTTTGACATCGCTATAGACCGTTATAATCGAATTGATTATGTAATCTGTATTCTGGATATTGGTTGGAATTTGCCGTCTATTCATTGAACGCAACTTAACATTAATCTGTTTGAGCCTTAACTTACAGAAATGACAGATCAAATCGAAATAAATCATTACTAAAAGATAGTGACTGCCGTTGTGGTGGGCGTAAAATAAATAATTTATACTCCAAGGGATACCAAAAATGATGAGTTCAGGTAATGAACAGGAATAGGCAAATACAGCAAACACTGTAGCAGTGAATGAAATGTCTACAATTGTTTCACTAATACTACAGAAAGAGAAAAGTAATTTCGATCTCTTAAAGAATTTGCGAATCTCGACCTCATCTGTAAAACCAATACTCGAGGGTGATATCGATCCCGACAACATCATGAATATACCCATCCATCGGGGCTGTCGACCATTTTTGATCATATGATAATAAAGAAGTTGAACCATAAGCGAAAAAGTGGTCACTTGGATAACACCGATATTCCAATGCTTTCCAAAGGGCACGAAATGCGATATATCACCGATAAATAGACAATAATTTCTGCTCATATTTGGATATTTAAGAGCTATTATACTACGGATTAACATAAATAGATTGCAAAACGCTATGAACATCGGGTTAGAAATCCAAGATCTCTTTGTTATATAACCTGAGAAGTTATATAAAGAGACGCCTTTCGTGTATAACTGACTGCTTGCAGAAGTGATCGCAACATTTTTATCAATTAACAAATTAGGATCAAAATTATTTTCTTCCATTTATCTGTATTTAAAGAAAATGAATAGTTTCTAAGCTTATATATTATTACAGTACATGTGTTATTAAATTATAAAAATATTTTTTGTTGATTTACATTTTTCAGAAATTTAAAGAATGAATTTAAGTTTCTCTTCAAACTATAAATCAAATACTAGAAGTGAATTATTTAAATAAAAATGATTACTTTGAAAGCAATAAATTCTTTTAATAAATTATTGCTTCAAAATTGAAATGACTTCATATTCTAAGAATTTCTGCTTTTGATTTGATATATAACTAATTTCAAAACAAATACTTTCTATATTTAAATCCCCAATAATTAATTGAATTTTTTTACTACAATAGAGAGAAATGCCATTTATATCCTGATATTTAATTTTTATCGATTATTTAATGAAGTGATACTTTGTTATTTAAAATAAATATAAACTTTAAAATGATGTCGTGATAAATATGAATTGAGATCTATTTCTCAAATGTTTAATAAACACATTATAATTGCCAGAAAGATATGGTAAATTCATACCTCAATAATATCGAAGTTTAATTTTGTACATAATTTTGTATATAATTTTTCGTCTTCTAATATAAACTTTTGCACGAAATTTAGTTTTATGAAACTTTTAATTTCTTATTTTATTTTTTTAGCATTTTAGACAAATCTAAAACAAAATGTCAAAGTTAATCCTTATATTTATTCTTATTGTGTAAATTTAATGATATTCTGCTCTGCTTTTATATTTTTGTAACTTTGAATTAGAGGTCAACAATAGTTAACTATAGTTATAGTAAAATGATTTAACATGTTATTCATGAAAATATAATAAAATGCGATGAATTTATTGAGGAAAATGATTCTAAAATATTTTTATTGAGGAACATATTTTGATATAATTTTATATTTAAGCTGCACATTCATTCGCTCAATTTTAGCATTTATCTGATTTAATTCAATATACGTAGGGAAGTCAGTCAGACGCAAACTCTAAGGCATAGTGCTCAAAAGTCGTGCGATCCATCCCCTGGAACTGCTATCTTTGATTACTAAATGTCGGCCACATATTTACTGTTTTATAACGACCCTATGGTCCGACGCGTTCGCCTACACCGACAAGGGGTTATTCTTGTAAAAATCTCACTGGTTTTCAACATGGGCTTCAATGAGATCTCCTCTCATTAGGGAGTTGGCTCATGAAAACGTTTTTTTAAACGTTTGTTTTATAGAATTAATTTAAACAAAACATAAGTATTTTAATTTTAATATTAACTCAAAATTAAGTTTCCACATAATAATCTTCAAATTAAGTCTTACATATTATGAATAGGACTGTCATCTCTTCAGTTTTCCGCTGGAAAATCCAGTTTTCGGGAATTCGGTCCAGTTTTGCAGAGCTGTTAAAACTGGATATGTTTATAGTACTTTTACTTTATTAGTAAAATTGAATAAAACATAATTATTTTTTTAAGAGATCAATTTTTCAAATGAATGAAACAGCAAATCAATAAATAGGTTTTCATAATTCAAAATTCAATACATTGCGTTTTTATTTTGATTTAATTTTGAGGTTTTCTACTATTAAATAGAAAAATAAATGTAAGTTTTTATTAATTAAAAAAGAATAATAAAACTTATACAATTCCGGTGATTACTTTGAAACACATGTATCCGAATCCTCACTATGTGTATGCGTCAATTTTTTAAATATCTTAAAGATTTCTTGAGATAATTTTATGTAAAATACATAAAGTATTATACTAAAGGGAACAGAGCATACACTAATAAATATCAGCTAAATATAAACTGAAAAATAGTGATTCTTTTTAGTTTTAAAACCAATACTTTATACCGCTATCAATGCTATACTTTATTATACCGATAAGTAGACAACTCTCATAAAAGCTCCTGAAATGAATGCGAATAACTAAGAAAAATAATAAATGAAAAGTTGAAAATTAATCAAATGATATCATATAATCGTTTAATTAAATGAAAGGAGAAAATGATATAGCAATTGGTCTGTGCATATGTATAACAAATGCATTTTATTAAATTAAAATAAAATTCTCTATGGAGGGAAAAATGGCTAATTTTCTAATCAGTGATCATGAATTAATGTGACTTACTTTGCAACAAACAAGAGTTGGAGCTTAAAGATTATTTTAAAGGAAAACGAATAAATCTCTAAATATAGCTAAAATTTACTACCGGTAATGTTAACAACCGAAAAAAGGAAACGGAAGGTGAACCATCATCCTCAAGAGATTCTCCTGGATATAAGTGTATGTCTGTACCAATTAAAAAATAATCATCTTAAACTTTTGACATGTATAACTAAAACTAACTATGACAACTAAAAGTCTGGTTATGGCAGTAATACATTTATGGTACAGTACAGATGCTTTACACCAATTTTTGACCGAAATACAAATTTCTTAAGAATCATACTATTTTTATTACGTGTGTGATTTGCAATTAAATCACGATTTGCTCAAAACAATTCTCAAAAGTATTGTTATATATAATACACAAATAATTTTAAGAGCAAGGAATACAAAAAATGATTAGTTCTGGTAAAGAACAGGAATAGACCAATTACTCAAATGACTACAATTATTCTACTAATAGTACAGAAAGAGAAAAGTGTTGAAAAAAATCAAATTCTAATAAATATTGCTTTTGATTTTACTGCTAAACAATTATATTATTGTGTTAAAGAAAAGCGTATTTTCTTGATACAAAATTTGAAGTTATGTCGTGATAAATATTAGTTAAGATCTATTCTAAATTGTGAAATAAACACATTATAATTAGCACAAATATTCTTTTATATATCTGATGAAATCTCTTTATTGTAATTGTCAATAATGTAGAACAAATGTCGCGCAATCATATATTAATGCTATACTAATGCTAACAAAAATATTTAAAAAAGTTTTTTGCACGCAATTTAGTTTGAAAATACGTTTAAATCCAAAACAAAATGTCAATGTTTATTCTTATATATACTTATTGTGAATTTATAGTGATGTTTTGCTAGAGTTTAATATATTATCGAGTTTTATATTTTTGAATCATTAGTGGACAATATATATCATGAAAAAGTTGATTTATGAATACTAAATATTAATTTAAATCTTTAATTCTCTCCATGTCAGAAATGTTTATAAACTAAGTCTTAAAGTTTAAAGAATTTCTTGCATTTATAGAATATTCATGTATTTAATTGTATTGAAAATGACAATTTCAAAATCAACAAAAAGATTTTCATTTCTAAATCAAATAAATGATATTTTGGCTGAAGATTATATTCACGAGTCAATGAATAACTTCTCTATTAATATACCGCTATATTCTCGACAATTGCAAAAACCCATTGCAAAATCCATTTTTATGTGTTGGCTCATGTTTTCAGTCACACATAACATTCTATTATTGATTGTATTTTATGGAGAATTGAAGTCTGTTTTCCAAAAGTCTGTATTCCTAACAATTCTCGGATTATTTCAATTGTTAAGCTTTAAGATTGATTCTAAAGAAGATCTCAATAATTATGGAGACTATTTGTCAAAACTGAAAAACAAATTCTTTGCTTGTGATGAGTCGAGAAACGAAAGAGTGAGTCTCTTATGAAATATTATGATTTGTTTAAAAATAAAACTTTTGATTATAGGTATTGTATGATAACGAAGTTGTTGTCTCAGATCAAAACCATTTGTTTACTGTCAGTTGTGATGATCTCTTATATGTCAGTATCATTTCATTCATGATATAAAACTGTTTTTAAATATTGCTCTTTCTTAGTATTGTATGAAAATTGATCGCTGGCTGAGAACCACAATCCTGTGGTCATTCAATTTGTCACGTCTTCATTTCAACCTAAACCAGTCTCAACAAAATTATTTGACTTGAAATATAAATCCAATATTTTAATAAAGTAAATGATCATGAATTGATCCCATTTTAAATTAATTGTATAATTAGTTCTATAGGTTTAATATTAAAGTTAAATTTGACCACTAATGACACCCACGTAAGTAATATTTGGTTAGTTTTAGACAAATATTAGACAATCCAACATATTGCTGAACAAACATCAAATAATATTTCTATTTTAGTTTTAGTAAAACTTTTAATAAATTACAGAATTATGTAACGGATTTGAAATAAAAGTCTTTTTTCATTTATTTTTGATTTATTTAAAATTTAATTTGAATTGTTGTTGTGTAAGGGGTTCTTAAATTTTAATTAATTTAGATTAACGAAGCATCTTCATTCATGTCATTTTAATCATATACTTTTGCTAAAAATATGCCAAAACGTTATATCAATTTATTACAACTTTATTCAAGAGTAGTATGATTTTGGGTTATAATATGATAAGTTATATAAATTAATTAATTAGACTTTAAGGACTTTAATTTTAAGGATAATCAAAGATAATTAATGATAGTTTTTCTAAAACAAAGAATAAAATAGTTTTGCTTTGTCCAGAAGCAGATGCTTTTGCCTTTAATTATGTTGAGATGTGTACAGTTTTTATAAAAACTTTAGTGTTCAAAACAATTAACTGTAAGAAAAAAAAGTCGCTTAAGTTTTGATAAAGTTTTAAAATCTTGAACTTTAAAATTAAAATAACAAAAAAAGAATATCTGAAAAACTTTAATATTAAGTTTATTTTCAAAAACACGTTTAAAAAATTAATATAAAAAGTTTCCTAATAAAAAAACTACTATATAATTAAGAGGCTATTATGATAAAAATATTTGTAATCTTACTGCAATATAACACGAGTGATTCACAAGAAAAAAATGTCCGCAAAAGAAACCAACTTTTTTCAAACCAATTCTTTCTACCAAACTATTAAGCTTTAAAAGTAAACTTTTATATCGTTAAAAACTAATGAATATATTGAATTAATAGTAATTTTTATTGAGATTACCTTAATTTGATGCTCAACTGGTAATTGTTTTGTCTTATTTGTGAGAATTATACTATTAATTAGAGGATACGCACGATTGGCTTCAGAGTTGACTAAAGACGCGGAATTCATTATGAAAATCAAATTGATTAACAAAACCAAAGCACTTGATAATAGAATTAATGCCAAAATGGCATTAGTTTTTGTAAAAATTGCCTGATATAGCAAATCATTGATAATAACAGTGTAAGAAATGGAACACAATAATAGATAAATGTGCCAATTTTCTTTATTATATACTTCAACATCGAAATAAACGCTATTTATAGATTTTATTATAGAATCTGTGTTATTCATATCAGTTGGGATTTCACATCTTTTCATTGAACTCAACTTATTATTAATCTGTTTAAGTCTTGAGTTACAGAAATGACAGATCAAATTGAAATAAGCCATTGTCCAGAAAAAAACACCTGCGCTATAATAAGTGCATAGAAAATAATGTAGACTCCAAGGAATACCAAAAATGGCCAGTTCTGGTAATGAACAGCTATAAGCGAATACAGTAAACGCTCCAATAAGTGCTGAAAGGCTTACAGATATTTCAGCGATGCGACAGACGGATAAAAGTAATTTCCATTTCTCAAAGAGTTTGCGAATCTCGACCTCGTCTGTCAAACCAATACTTGCGGGTGATATCAATCCCGACAACATCATAAATACACTCATCCATCGCGGCTGTCGACCATTTTTGTTCATACGATAGTGAAGAACTTGAATCATGATTAAGAAAGTGTTCGCTTGGATAATACAGATATCCCAATGCTTTCCAAACTGCACAAAATTCGATAAACTACCGGTATACAGACAATAATATCTATCTATATTTGGATATTTGAGAGCTATTATACTACGAATTAACATAAATATGCTCATAATAGCAATGAAAATCGGATTATAAAGTGGTGATCTTTTAGCGTCACTAAAATAGTAGAAAGAGATGCCTTTCTTGTAAAGCTGACTGCTTGCAGAAGGGATGGCAACGTCCTTATCAATTAATAAATTAGGATCAAAATCATTTTGATTCATATTATCCATATATATATATATATATATATATATATATATATATAAATGCACTCAATAGTAATGTCTGTCTTAATACAATATAATTATATAATTGCATATACAATGCAATACAATTATATACAATATATATTAAATAATACAATATAAAATTGTAAGTTTATACCATTTATTATCTCTTTACTTACAAAAGGACTTCATAACTATATTCTAATTAAATAGTTTTTATAAAACTTTTCAAGTTTTTCTCTTTCCTCTAGTTTTCCAATTATACAGTATATAACTTTAATTATAGAGCCAAAGATAGAGTTTTAATAAATATCAGTCTCAAGTAAATTATTTATTTGATTAAACTTTTTAAAATTAGATTATAAATAAACTTATATTAATATTGACGCCTAAAGTGAAAAGTTTTATTTGTGTGGATACTATTTTAGAGAAAAATAAATCTCATTCTCAATGTTATGTCAGTCTGATGTCAGTTATCTATGATATTAAAAATCAATATTTTAAAGCGTGCAGTTCTTTATTTTCTAATTTTATAAAAACAAATTTTGTTTTTAAATTTTATAAAATACAATATTTCAAAAAGTTATTTATATTAATAAAATAAAATTCAAATTCTTTGTATGCATTTTTGTGTTTTTAAATATACTAAACTAACGGAATCTCTTCGTGTAATACCTGTATCTGATTTAGGAATAAAAGTCAAGGAAAAGACGGTTAAATCTGAATGTACTTAACTCTAGTTTACATTAATGTTTAAATTAACTTCATTTTATTGCAATGCTTACGTCTGTTTTAATACATTATTAAATGTTAGGATAACTTGGATTTTGCAAATAAACAGTATTTTTAAATAATCTCAATATTCAATGAATAACCATGTTATTGATGAAAATGTAATAAAATGAGATGAATTTATTGAGGAAAATGATTCTAAAATAAATTTATTGAGGAACAAATTTGCATATAATTTTATATTTAAACTGAACGCTCTTTCACTCAATTTTTACAATAATATTATTTAATTCGTGGTTATGTTTCGACTGTATACATAAGTTTACTTTAATTTTGGTATTAACTCAAAATTAAGTTTTCACAAAACAATCTCCAAATTATATTTTAAATATAATAATTTAAGACAGTAATCAATATTTAATAGTTTTTTGTAATTTGAAAACACAATTTTTAGCGAATTTTAAACTTATGGACTCAATTAATGCGAAATATACGGTTCCATTGGTAACTGTGAAACACATGGATCCGAATCCTCACTATCCGTATGCAAAGCGTGAAACAGAAAAATGGATTTCAAAGTTTATCGGAAGGGAATGGACTGATAAGAAAGATTTGGTTGGTTGGGCCGGACTTCTACACCTTAATTGCAAAGATGCACATAAATTGACTCTAATCGCAAAGATAGACACCTGGGCTTTCATGTTAGACGACTTTCTCGATAGAAATATAGATAAAGTCGACGATTGGATCAAAGTTTTAGAAAATGAGAAGAGTTTGGGTGATTCACCTCTTGAAAAGATGTTCGAAGATTTTATGCCACAAATAACACCGCATTTGACTTATTTGCAAAGACATCGATTTATGTGCGGTTGGATGAAACTTGTGATGTCTTATAAAACTACGTATAAAATAAAATCAGGTGAACTCGAAGTTTCATTTGAAAAGTATATGCAGTTGAGATTCTTCGATAGTGCGCGAGAAGCAATGTTTGTTTTGGCTGAATATGGATTGGGCATCGCTATGGATCAATACTTGGATATCGAATCTTATAATCTGTTTCATGATTTTGCAACAAAACACGCCTTATTTTTCAATGACTTGATTTCTTTTGAAAAAGAGATGATAGAAGACGGAGCAAAATATAATTATGTTTTCATGTTGAGTAAGAAAATGGAGTGCAGTTTTCAAGAGGCGGCTGAATATATAGCTAAAGAATTAAGTGCATTAGACATCAAAATTATAAACTTTAAACGAAAACTGATTTTAAACAATAAAGAAATCCCCATTCAATATATCGATGAAATTATGAATTTCAAAAATGGTAATGTCTTTTGGAGTCAAAATAGTTCAAGATATAGAACTTGAGTTTGAGCTCATAAGCAACAATACATTTATTTGAGGTATCTATACATCAATGCTAATCAATTATATATATTTAGTAGAAATTAATCATTAATTTATTGATTTAGGGACTGAAGGATTCTTTCAAAGCTGCAAATCTGGAATTTCTTCCTAAACTTCTTAAAGAATAAACTTTTATAAAATAGAAACCGTTTATAGAAATTGTATAATTAGTTTATAACATAGCAGTATATTAAATAATAAAACCAGCGGTGGCGAAGCCAGAAAATTTTTTGTGGGGGCACAAACTTACGAAAATATTTGATAATTTTTTACATATTGTATTGTATTTCTTAAGTGAATTGTAGTGTGTTTTACAGTTTGTAGAAACATAAAAGCCTTTATTTCAATATTTTCATGTAATTCAAACTCAAAAAATACAATACAATAAAGCTTTTTATGCAATTAATTAACTTTAAATTTGAGTTGGGGGGCCTGTGCACCCTCGGCCCTATGCTAGCTTCGCCACTGAGGACAAGTATTAAAAATTATAAAATATGTAACGTTTTTATTAATATTTATCGCATATATTTATATTTAATGGTATGGTATAAACATTTATTTCTTGTAATAAACTATAAATAAATACATTTGATCTCAATTTTGATTGTGACAAATCTTAAAATGAAAATGTTGTCAGTGAAAAAATGATTAATCAAACTATTTTTATATCTATAACAAACAAATAAAAATGTTCATTTATGATATTTTTAATATTCAATAAGTAATGTGTGCGATACAAATATAACTGTGATATTTTAGGATTAACTTTGGCATCAGAATTAAATATAATTAAAATACAACCTCTAAAATATAAGATATATTGAAAAACGTAATTCAAAATTATATTTACTTTTACAAAAAATATATTGTAAAACATTGAAACGAAAAACTATAATAATTTTTAATTGGGATTCTAATGAGCTTTTTAAATAAAATATTACAAATAATGTAGGATTAATATTTAGAAATGCAATAGTAAATGGCCATAATCTAGCGTTGCCACCTGTCCTCTTTCCCGGAGGACAGTCCTTGATTCGGGGTCTTGTCCGATGTCCTCTCTCTCTCTCTCATTTTATTTTCTGAAAAATTTAAATGAAATATAATTTAGAATCAAATCATATTCCTATGCATAGAATAATTTAAATGCCTTTTCAGCTTCGCATACAACGAATCGATATTTTTTGAAAATTTTCAGAATCGCTATTTTGATAACGATTATTGCAAATCTCAATCCAACGCAATTTCTCGAACCCAAAGCAAAACGCAAATAAGTTCCAGATCATTTTGCACCACAAAAGAACTAATTTATAAATATACAAAACTTTGTTAATAAGCATTAACATTATTAACACTTATTAAACATTAATACAAAATGTTTTAAATGTTTAGGCAATAATCAGAATTTCTGTACATACAGTACAAGCTATACAATAATGTGATTTATTAATAATTAACAAATATTTTACTTACTTATTAATTACATTAATTAAATATGAGGATAAATATGGAAAAAATACCTTAGTTCTTACCCCCTTTTATAAAGCAAGTTAACGGCGTTATCATTCACATAGTTCTCAACTCACTGTCACAAAACTTTTATTGATTTCCATACTTTCATCAGTTGATAAAATTACAGAACACTTGTCATTAAGTGTCAATATATTAATGAGTAATGAATTTATCAATTGTTTAATTATCGTAAACATAGAATAATAAAAGGTTTGACACTTAATAATGGGGTTTTTAAGTTTTATCAATTGATAAAAGTTTGGAAATCAATAAAAGTTTTGTGACAATGAGTTGAGAACTATATGAATGATAGCGCAGTTAACTTGCTTTATAAAAGGGGATAAAAACTAAGGCATTTTTTCCATATTTATCCCCATATTCATGAATGCATTTCAAATCTGACGCATGAACTTCACTCGTGAATACTTTAAGGCTATAAGTCATTAAATTTGGAATACATTGTCGTTTCCAAAATGTTAATTTATTATAAAAATAAGTGACAAGACTTAAACTTATTAAGAAAAAAATGTCATAAAAATATGCGATTACAGTACCAAATACTCTTATTAATTAAAATAAACTTCAAATAAAGTATCTCATAACAGAACTCTCATTATTAGAAAATCTCTTAAGAGCACTAAAACAAATCGATGCTTAGAGTAAATAGAGTCATACAAATCAATAAATTGTGATTTCAAATTAATCATAAATAACATTTTATCCTTATTTTCAACGGAATATTTAGTTATTATTGAGCTCAATAATAAAGTGATGCACAGTCTAAGCTTCTTTTATGATTATCACAATTATTTGATACATAAAATTGCTGACGTTTTTTCATTTTTATCTTAAAATAATTTCTATATTTTTATTTATTTAATTAAAAGCTTTTTAATTTATTCGTTTTAAATGTTTCATTGCTCATAAATCTATAAATGGCATAATAAACAAATTTGTAGAATATTTGATAGGGTTAGAAAAGTTTGTAAAAAACTAATTATCTTGTTTTTCTAAATTGAATGAATGGAAACTTTTTGCATAAATTTGACAAACTTGACTTCATCTTCTTTAAAGCCAATTTGACACAATAGTACCACAATAATACTGTTGCCTAAAAATTGACATAAACTTGAAAATTACTTTATCTAATATACATATGTATAAATCTAATATGTATAAATATTTTCTAATATGAACTGCTTCTAATTTTGTGAAAGCGTTTATTTGTATACTGTCTGATGTGAATAGTACAGGTATTATACTATAGTAATTAAGTGAAATACAGGGTACTTCTTATTTTAAAAATTCTTAAAAACCGGACCAGAAAATCTTAAAATCCAGTGCTCTAAACACGTATGAACTTATGGCCTAAAAGACTATTTATCAAACTTATAACTACCTAATGGCTGATACCAATAACGCAATAATAAAATCATTAGAACAATCAATAAATATCCACCTCTGCCTCGCACAGCATTAAGCACTTATTAGTATTGATTGAATTCTTTTACAAATTAATTAAAACCCAATAAAATGTTATCAATTTAAATGATAGGGTATATCAAGTATTTCATTAGGATATTGAATTTAGATTTTCATTTTATCTAAAATGTTAGTCAAACAATGCAAAAGATGATAACTCTGTTTATTTTTCTATTTTATTATCATATCTCTAATAAATGACTTATATAAATGTCACGGTTTCTAATAAGCAAGTATTAGCACATTCTCTCTTAAGTATTTGCAATCATGAAGAAAAGGTTGAGATAATCATTAAATACTTGTGTCGCTCTATTATTAACATTTAACATTTCAATCAATTCATTTCATTTCATATCCTATTTCTATATTTATTTTATATCCTATTTCTATATTTATTTGAAATAATTATTTTGTGATTCACATTTTTAAATGTGAATTTCAATATTAATTATTATAATAATAATATTTAATAATAATATAATATTTAATAATAATATAATATTTAATAATAATATAATATTTAATTTATAAAATAAATTACATAATAAACAAAATTGAATCGCAATGAAAGATCCGTCGAAGGAAAAACTGATAATTAAAGAACCAAAATGTTGGGAATTCTTATTATACAACAATAAAATGCAAATATTTTTAGTTTTAATACTTTGTGCTTTTATTGGTATCGGAACCCCTTTTATTTGGCGGGAAATTTGGAAAATAGAGTCCAAATCTTGTACTATAGAATCAGATCTAAGGTATGCTTAAAGATATTGAAAACTTGAGTGATTTCTTTAAACAACTGTTATTAACTAATTTTAAACTTTTGGTAAATGTAAATATCGTTTTAAGTTTAATTAATTTGTTTAAATATTATATTTTTCCCCAATAAAGATATAACTGTTATCCTCAAAGACCGAGTTTACAACAGAATAAGACAAAGTGTTTGGATGCAAAATGTTGTTGGGATGATTTTGCCACTGATGGCCAGATTAAATGCTATTATGGTATAGTTGGTAAAAGTGATCAGAAAATGCCCGGATTTAAAATAGAAAAAAAAGACGCCAATCCGGCAACACTTAAACTCGATATATTCCCAAAAACTTTAGAAAGAGATAATAACAATACAAGTAATGGTCCGATTCCTTTTGAAAGGTTAACATTAAATGTTAAACATTATACTGAATCGCATTTTAGTTTCAAGATTAGTCCTCAGAATTCTACAGGTATTTGATGCGAATTTAAAATTTTAAAAACAGGAAATCACACTTTCCTAAAATTGGATTTATTTGATTTAATTAATTAATTAATTTTTAATAATAATTAAAATTAAAAGTGATCATAATTGAGATATATATTAGATTTAATTAATTTGACAGAAAGCAAAGACTATTCAACATATTTAGATTTTAAAACCCCAAAAGAAAGCAATAATGGCAGCTCTGCTACAATTTTATGGGGAAATTCTGAAAACGATGACTTTACTATCAGTGTTAGAAGAAACAAAACCGGAACTTTTATATTCAATACCGGAGATTATTCACCTTTTATATTCAGCAAAGGTTTAATCGAAATAACAACTTTATTGCCGAATGACATGATTTTTGGTTTGGGACAATCACCGTCTAAAAGTTTTAAGCATAATATGACTTATCCTGCGGTTAATAAAACTTTTCAAATGTTGATAAAGAAATTGTGATTATATTAAAAAAATTGTTCATTTCTAGGAGTGGGAGATATTTAATAAACATCATTTAAACCTAACTAACAACCAGTCGAGTTGGTTTGGTTCGCATCCATTCTATATGGGTCTTGAGGGCGACGGTAATGCATATGGAGTTTTTCTATTAAACACATATCCAATTGAAGTCATAACTAATAGTCGGCCGAGTCTTACATTTAGGACAATTGGCGGAGATTTAGATTTTGTGAGTCTTTTCTTTCTTGCGTTTTAAAAAATAATGGTTTTTCAATTAAAACATTGCAGCACTTCTTCATGGGTCCGAAACCTTCAGATGTTATCAAACAATTGACATCTTTGATCGGTTACCCATCGCTACCACCTTATTGGGCATTAGGTTTTCACTTATGTCGCACAACTTGCGATTTAAATGCAGCTACAAATGTATTAAACGCTATGATTGAGAAAAATGTTCCCGTTGAGTCTGACTGTGGCAGTTCTGCTCTCTCATCGATTCTTTTTAACCAGAAAAATGACTTCACTAACTTAAAAAATTTTTATAGTGATCCTAATAGGCAGGATATTTTGAACGTTGTGGTACAGGTTCCCCAGAAAATGAAATTTGAAAAACTTCCGACCATCAGTACAAATAAAGACGCAAACGCTATTGCTGAACACTGGCAAAAGTATGCTTTGAAGAAATTTAATAGTGAAGAAGAATATAACGGATATTTTTATGATTGGTGTGGAGAAAGTTCAGGTAAACATATTGTTAACATATTGTTAACATATCGTATTAATAAAAATTTAATATTTACTGAATTTCAACTAAAAATATATATATAAATGAAAAACTTCTGCTCAAAAGGTGTTACAAACAAATCAGTAATATTTCCGAGTTTTCTCGACGATCCTGTTGTGGACGAATTGTTAAAAGATTTAAATATGTTTGAGTCAACACTCGATGGCTTAATACTCAATTATAACACACCACTGGATTTGAGTTATGCTCTAAAATATAAAGACAGAGGAAATAAAACATGCAAATCAAGTCTTGATAATAATAAATGGGATTTATATCATTACTCAGAAATGAATGAATATACGGCATGTCTTGATTCTGTTCATCCAAATAAAGATTTGTTAATAGAAACTCATAATCTTTATGGATATCAACACTCAAAAATGGTCAGCATTTTCAATATAATTTTAAATAAATTATTCATAAGAATTTGCTAATAATTAAACTCTGTTTCAGTATAGTTTAAAAAACTTTGATATACAAACGTGACAAAACCTCTGGACCTGGTGTTTAGCTATTCTATGCACCTAAACATTGATAAATTTTGATAAAAAAATTTTTTAAGTAAACTAAAGTTTGCAGAAAACTTTTTCACAAAGCGGCATTTATCTCATTCAACAAGCTTATTAATTAGCATGCTAAATTTATACAACAAAATTTAAATTCATTCAATCCGATCCTATGTGACATTAATATATTTTGTTTTATCCATCAGATAATTTTACTTCATAATAAATTCCACCATTGATTTTATTGTTAATTTAATAAAGATATTTTGAATGCAGAAAAATGATGAATTAAGCAAAAAATATTAATATCACATAGAATCGGATTAAATGGGTGTAAAGGACATTACATAAGTTACTATTTGACACCGGTCTCAAGCAATTTGGATAAGGGTATAGTAGACCGCACTCGATTGAACTTTCATAATTTTCAAGTTTGAAGACATGCCCTACTCAAGTTAATAGATCTCACGGAAAACAAAAATACACGTGTCTAACCATTTTTCGAGTATTTTCGTTTGTATTGATTAGAATTTTAAAATTTTCGTTAAATTTTGTTGTGTGAATTTAGCATGTTAATTAATAAGCTTGTTGAATAAGATAAATGCTGCTTTGTGAAAAAGTTTCTTGCAAACTTCAGTTTACTCAAAAAAATTTTTATCAAAGAGTAATGACCAAAGTCCATAGGGCACCCCCCACGAAGGGACCCCATCGAGTGTGATA
>JAQGCH010000805.1:0-19399 GCA_034699485.1 Nanhermannia elegantula | reverse complement strand
GTTCCTCAAGGCTCTAGTATTTCAGGCTCGATGGCGAGCCTGAGCCTGACAAAATGACAAGAAACTGAGCCTCTGAGCCGAGCCTGAGCATCGAGCCTGACCTTGTATCGAAGTCATTCAAATCATAAAATATTATTCAAAATTTAGATGCGATGCCATATTTATGGTTTGAGATACATGAGCACATTTGATGCCTCAATAGTGATTGGTCTATTATGTTTCTTAATTATTTCATAAGATCATATTTATGAAAACTTAAACTTTGAAAACATTTACTATTTTCCTGCATATATAGTTTTCAGACTCAGAGGCTTGCTCAGGGTGAGCCTGAGCCTCACCAAAAACTTTGAGCCCCGAGCTGAGCTACCAAACCTAAGTTACCAAATCTAAGAAACACTTGTCTATATGTTAAATATTTTTAAAACCCACACGAGCAAGATTTCGCCAAGCAACCCCGTATAAACGCACAATTTTTCGAAATTGTACAAGGCAATCCCAATTTTGATAACGAGTTCATTTATTTTAAATATGAAGTCATGCAGAATAGCTTCATAAAAATTGACACAAAATTGAGATTAATTAAATTCTTTGAGATTAAAGTTCTGAAATATCCTAAAATCTAAGAATATTTAAGATATTCTCCTTATTGAACTCGATACGATCCAAAAAAGAGTCAACTTTTGAAAATGCAATCAAATCTACATTTAAAGCTTAGCATCAAATCAAATTGAATGTATTTAAAGATTTATTTCAAGTGATTGTTAATATGTATGAAAATCAGAAGTAAGACTTAAGGCTATCTATCACTACAGTATAATTATTGTAATAATAGTAGAAAAGATATCGATTGCAATAACTAACGATCAATTTGTTGGCAACTAATGTTATACTGAAAGTATTGACATAACACTTATCTGTATACTAAAAATTGTAATGTTAGTGACGACAACTCAATCGCAAAGATTAGTTTCACTTTTCATCGAATCGCGACACGTGTCTTGCCATCAAAATGAACGCGTGACACGTGTCGCACATGTTCCCCAACTGTGATAGTTGTGATTGACTTAACGATACCCAAACGAGCGACTATCGAAAGGGATATATTGTTGCAAATCGTTTACACAAATAATAGCAATGACAATACGTTTCTCAACTTAATTGAAGTATTGCTCATACTCTCCGTTATCCACACTTCCGAACAGAAAATCTTTGTTTACAATCTTTAATCATATACTATATCTTCTCATGTATTTTCATGTACAGCACAGATTACATATATTTATATCTGTCACAAATCGCTGATTTGCTGGAAATAAGTTTCAGCTTATTATTGATTTGAAACATGAACTAAAGATTATTAGATTAAAATAAAACCGACAAAATTCATAGTTTGGTATAAATATATAATGTATTTAACTTGTTATTAATTGATTATCTAATTAAGTGCAGTCTATTGTATAGTGTTTTCAGTAAAGGCGTCGCATATTGAGGACATATTTATAACAAAGCGATCTATTTATGCTTCAAAGGATTATTACAATGTACAGAACAGTACATAAGTTATGTAACATTTTGTTGGCAACAAGACATCCTCATATCGTCTAAACACCATTTTTGATGAACCAATGCTGCGTTCATTATGCAGTAGTGGCTTAACTGTAACTATAATTTAGAGATAAGCACATTTACATTGATTATTATGAATTGAGTTAAATAACTCACTATCATTGCACTCATACTAAACATTTACCGATAATTGTATTTAATAGAAATAGTTTTATCGGTCATAAAATGATTACATTTTTATTTTCATATGAATTCCTGATTCGAATCAATTAACTTTTTAGATTTGAATTCACTTTAAATGAACAAATTTCAAATAAATAGATGTCTTTATCTTTGATCGTTTATTTATACATAGATTGAATCGAATAGTTTTTGTTTACTCCGAGCGTATCATTATTAAAATTGTTTTGTAGATTACAAGGGATTACAATTTTTAGAATATCTTCACATTATAGACAAGCATTTTAAATAAATTAAAGTATACGTAAAAATAACTGCACTTGTATCAGATCTGCAGCCATACAATTTTATTATATAAATAGGAGCTGAAGACACAAAAAACTAGTGTATACGTAGTAAATGCGTTTTTCGGGATATACCGGATTTACTCGAATATTCAACATTTTATAATTTAATTCGGTGCAAGACTACATCTGCACCGAATATATCCAAATATAGTACATTTTAGTTGAAATATTGAAAATTCAAAAGCTTTTCGCATAATTTTAGGAAAAAATCTCAGTGAAAGCTCGAACTTTTGAGACAAAACAATTGAGAAATAACTTACGTTAGTGCTAATGTCATGTAATATTAGCATTTTATGTCAATATAAAAGTGAACACATTTTATGCTTTACATTAAGTGTAATTCGCTTATTATTAAAAGAGACAAATACTAGTAAAAGAAATCGCATCATTTCGGACACACTTCCAATACAAATGCTTTTATATTTGAGCCGAGATATTGAAGAAAGACTTATAAATTACAGAATCTCTATTTATAATGCTTTATAACTATCAATTTAAATGTAAAGCTCATTAAAAGTTAACATTGAATTAAGGAAAAATTTTTTATTTCTTGTCCCGAATATTGACACCGAATCTAACTTTCACGATATACCGAAAAACGCATTCACTATGTATATAAAATATTATTAAGTTAAATACAAATCAGCATAACATTTATGGTTTTAACCGATTTTAATGGAATTTAACCACCGATGAAACCAGTTAGTGAATAGGTTAAAATCGGGTTTTAAAATAACAAAATGACCGACAAATTTAAAGAAATTCTATCAAATAATAATAATTTTTGTGTTTGAATCAATAAATTTATGAATAATTTTGTTAATAAATCTATTAGGAAACGGAGCCTTTGTATTGAAAGTATTATAATACAAAAGTTATACTTTAAAACATTATTTTATTGCATTTTGACTTTGAAGAAAATAATTTTTCAATAACTAAATAACATTTTAAGTTACGCTAAATCTTAAATTTAATCCTATTTTTAATAATTTATAGATCATAATGGGAAAATGTAAATCAAAACATAAAGCAGTATACTACATCATACCTGGACAAGGTCCGGACTAGGGATCGAACATAGGAAAAAATTTTATATTAGAACTGATCCGAACCGAAAATTTTTTATATTCGAACTAATCCGAAATTTTTTTTCTTAATTTTGTTGTTATAGGAACCGAACCCATTGAAAATTTTAAAATAAGCCACGAACCGAAAGTTTTTACTTAAAAACATTTTAATCAATTTTATTGATCTAAAAACATTAAATTATAAACAAAATTATTTTTAAATCGCAAAATCTCGAACATATTTTGACGCTCAACGCTCGCGCTCGGGGAAATTGGAACGCTTTTTGCTTTATTTTTTGGGAGAAGGGGGGGGTTGCACCCCAGGCAAACCTATGCCTTGTACAGGTATGCAAGACATACACACAGTTATTATTGAAAATAAAATTCATATTAATTCTGTTATTTCTGCAAAATTTTAGGCCGATTTTAACCTAATTTACAATTTTTTGAAATTTTTAAACCGATGATAACCGAAATTCATTATTTTATGTAATTCTCAAAAAATATAAAACCAAATTTGGTTAAAATAATTTCACCAAAATTTTGAACCTCAAAATGTTATGTTGAAATGCAAATAATATACAATTACTAATGAATTATATTATTAAAATATGAATCATTGCTTTGATGCGTCTTTTTTTGTTTTCTTTTTAATTCATGAAATACAACTATTTCTTTACTTTCATATAAATTTATTTAAGTTGAAACTCAATTATTTACTAAAAATTCTTTAAACCATTTAAAAGAAGAATAAATAAGCTTAAAGCCTGACTTTTCAAATAAGAATATTCTTCATATTTTTTAATATTACAGAACAAATGTCTGTCTCAATACATGAATCAAAGGCAGAAATGTTATAGTTTTTAAAAGCAATGATATTTATGTTTTGAGAAGAGGTTTATACAGAGTATTAGTGCTGTAAGACTAGCATAAGAATGGTATCTCGTTAGAGCTGATGGCCATCATTATGGCTTTAGTGGGGAGAAGTTTGAGTCTTTGTGTCCTAAAAAAGATCAAGAAGTAGTGAAGTAGCAAAAGATATGATACATAATGTCATATTATAGCCATCATTATTGCCAGTAATGGACAATACAATTATATCTCAGCGGGAAATCAGTATTCATGAGAAGTGCTCACGGGAACCATTCATTCTATTTATATCATAAGACCAGCTCTTCATTCATGTGGTAGTCATTTAAGTTGATTTTCTTTAACGAGATTCACTTGTATTATTTGTAACAATTGAATGTCATATTCAATTATGATCGCTAACAAATTGCGGTTTCCTTTCATTTGTGAGACGCATATATACAACCAAAAAATGTGTATCTGTATCACAATTCAACCAAAATATACAGTAAAACCTTTTAATTTAGAACAATTTGTTCTGTCTTCAGTACCACATGTTTTTCCTGAGCTGTTTTCAAATATTTTAAATAACAAACTATTTAATCACTGATTTAAGTTTTTTAATCTCAACGTTAATCTATTAATTGATGGATTATTTCTATTCTAATAATTTGTTGAAAACAATTGAGTGTTATCTACTGTAAGACTTTATCCTTTTATTTTTTGGATGCAATAGTTTCAGAGACTATTCGGAGACTTTTCTATACCTCTAGTCATATATGAGTACAATTGTAATGATTACAGTCGATGTGCACTTCCCAACGAATCATTTTCGCTTAACTGATCCCAATGAAAGCCAATGTCCTCCCGTTATAGTGAACCGCACTATTGTTGTGCGACTTAAGACTACACTACTATATCATCACAATTGGTGACAACAGACGGAAACCAGTCTCATGTCATCCTTTCTTTTCTTTTAGATTCATTCATTAGTCTTTCAGAGCAGTAATAATTATTACTGATTTTTGAATAACTTCTATTCAATCGATAGCTCTATTATGTGAGATGAGCTTATTTATCATGTTTAATACTACAGCAGTAGTTTTACTTATTTTGTCACACCGATACATTACATTTTCAAGTCTACTTTCAAATATTAATTTAAAAATATATAAATATTATCTTTTAAAGAATAATTAATATATAGTTTGGTGTTTAGAGAAGCATTTTTTATATTATTAAAATAACTTTTAATATAATAAACATTTAAAATTATAATTGGATTCATGCGATCTAAAAAATGGAAATTGGATTAAAATAGATATTTATCATAATTTAGAGAATCAAATGTTGCGCACAATGCTAAAGAAGTGGCTTAAATGAAGAACAACTCTACATTTGATTGGGTGTCAAAGAATGCATTCGATCAAAATTATTTATTTCACAATTAATTATTAATAATATTTTTCTAACTATGAATTCTCATTCATAAGAAAATGCAAATAATTTAAATTTGAAAGAAGTCTTTTATAATTAATACCAAAGTGAAGTGAAAAAGATAAGAGAAATGAAAATTTGAAATAAAGAATCGAATGTTTTCTTCCTGAATAATAAAAGAGTGCAGTGTATAGTATTTAAAATAATGGTATCAAATAAGAGATTGTATGCGCAGATTACTAACAATCAACACAGAGAAATATAAGAGTCATTGTAACGGAATTGATATGATTACAATTGAAGCATAAATGGGATGACGAGAGACACACACAATAGATGAGAGCGGAAACAAAAACTTATATATATTGCCAATAAGTTATACAGAGATACGGACCCAATACAGGCTTTTAGAATGTATTGTATGACACTTTTTACTATAAGTGAAAATATGTTTTCCAGACGATAACATTATTTTGAATTAAACTCTCCTTTTTGTTATAATAATCGATCAGAAATAGTTGTGTGTCAGCAAAATCAGAGTAATATAACTTTATTACGAAATGAATACTGTTCTCAATAATCAAATTTACTATTTATTAAATAATAATAATTATTATTATTAATTATTCTTTGGTTTAACAAACTTTGGCAAAAAAGTATTGCTATAAATTAAAAGTGTACTAATCATTTGCAAATTTATAAACTAAACATTTAGTTTATTGAAGCCAGTGTTACTAAAAGTTCGAGCCTTTCCATCTCGGTGGCGAACCTGAACCTGACAAAATAAAAAGAAACTGAGCCTCGGCCTGACATTGTATTGAAGTTATTGAAATGATAAAATTTATTGCTCAAATGAAATGCAATGCCATATTTATGTTTTGAAATATACAAGCACATTTGATGCTGAAATAGACAAATTAGGTCTATTAGGTCTATTACGTTTCTTAGATATTGAGTAAAATAATATTTATAAAAACTTAAACTTTGAAAACATACTATTTTCCTGCATATATAGTTTTCGGGCTCAGAGACACGCTCAGCGTGAGCCTGAGCCCGACTAAAAACTCTAGATCTCGAGCTGAGCGCCGAACCTGAGGAACACTGATTAAAGCCATTTCTATTTTAATCTAAATCTTTTAGACACCTATGTATTTATCTTTAACCCGTTTTAACAGCTTTGCATACTTGTAACCAATTGTTAACTAACCTCCAAATAGTCTCACATGGAGTAGTAGTTTAGTCCTTTCTCTACCTGTATATGCAGAATAAGATTTATTACTATTAGTACCGATATAAGTTTTAGTATTATTTTTAGTTTAGTTTTTAAAAAATGTACAGTACTTCATTTAAAAGTTATGGGTTACTCAGATTGCACTTCAATTTTTCTGTTTAATATTAATTTTATATTTATGTATAATGTTTGTAATGTTTGTAATGTTTGTAATGTTTGTTACATTAATTATATAAATAAAATCTTTTAAACTTAAAAAGAATTATTTATTAGTTGTTTAAAGCGTTTAATCTTTGATACAGTGAATAATATAATAAAATAATATCTCAAATATTACTTTATGTGTGAGTGTTAGTGACGTAAAATTTCTAGAAATGAGCTTTTTTATTAGAAAATTTCTAGAAATATTTTAGCTGACCCCTTCCCCTATTACTATAGAAACAAATACAAAACAATTTTTTGTGAGCTATTTTAGTAACAATTTGAGATGATGTAGGATTTTTGTGAAGTGTGAAAAAAACCAAATTAAGTTTTAATCCAACTTCAACAATATATACTTGTCCATACTCCTCAACTTACATACCTAACCGCTTGTGTTTACCCGCTACGCTACCCGAAGCATTCGCCCAAGCCGACATGGGGTTATCCCTGTAAAAATCTCACTGGTTTTCAACTTTAGGCTTCAGTGAGATCTCCTCTCATTATGTAGTTGGCTCATGAAAAAACGCTGTTGTTTGCTTTTGACTTCTTCACTTATTACTTATTTTATGAATGTGTTCTTATAATTATATAAAAGCTTAAAACTGCACTGGATTATTTATATTTTATAATTTTTTCAATTATATATTTTCAACGGGAAGTCCGCGTTATTTTTTGAATGGGGCGCCCACATTAATACTACCGTATACCTGGAAATTACTGTAGGTTTTAATTATATTCTTGCTTAACCATGTAACCGCTTTTCCATACTGTATCCAGAAATTGTCTATTAGGGGACCAGACATAAAAAACCTAAAATTTGATAATTTTTTTAAATTGATACAAACCTACACTTAAATGCCCTGAAATTCTATTCGCCCTTGCACTAGGCTTCAACATTAAGCCCCATTAATTAGCATGCACTGCAAATCCTTATAATTATATAACGGTTGGAAAAATACTGATATTTTGTTGAGATTTTATCATATTTTTGAATGGGAAGTTCATATTAATATCTAGAAACTAAGTTTCAATTAGTCTCTTGTCTCACCACTTGGAGCACCACTATATGTCAAACTTATTTTAATGCAGTTTTATATTTATTTTAACATTTACTAGCGTCTATTTCAATGTTTAAATATAAAAAGCACTTATTTTTTTATTTGCATTAACAAACTTTTATTTTTATTAACCAGAAGTCCATAAAAAAGAAAATTTCTCAATTTTTGAAGAGAAATTATCTCTCGGCAAATATTTCTCGAGAAACTTTCTGAAAATTTTGGAACTTACATCACTAGTGAGTGTTAACAAAATAACAGCCCAACACATATTATATTACAGCTCCCATAACATTAGGTAACGATTTTATATTAGTTGTAATTTACAATGTTTTAAAAGAGTAATTAATTAGCAATTTTGAAAGTTATGAAATAAGTGTCATAACATACAAACATTGGATAACAAAATGGACTTAAACTATAAGTGAAAGTGTATTTGAAGTGATATTAATATTTAGTAAATATATGCAGAAAGTATAGGATCCACATTAAAGCATTAAATGATATTTATTGTTATGCAAAATTGCGCGACAGTTGGTATAAAATAGAGCACAACTCACACTTTTTTGAGAGTTGAAAAACCATTTTTTGATAACAATACCCCGTTTTTTATTTCTGCACCGGTGATCATTTGTGCTTCCAAATGATGAGATAATCACAATAGTGTCGGCAGTAGTGCTGAGAAACACCTTTCGTGCTATTGTCCAATTGTGTAACAATACGCCAACAATACCTGGCATTGGACGCAATGAGGCATAAGTTAAGACGTTATGCGGTATTAACGAAGCCGTCGAACCTTAACCTAAACCTCATCTTTCAATTGATGGTTCGCCACAATAATAGTTGAAAATACAAAACATACAAACATATCAATCGCCAAAAAGAGCCGAGAGGTGAGAGGTATCAAACCATGAGTTTTGGACACAACAAAAAATGGTATATAAGATATATGGAGCGTATAGAGCATAAGTTGCATGAATTGCATGAATTCTCCTGATTTTCTATAAGTTTATGTGATTTTCTATGTGTGGATTCACTTTTGTGTGAACTATTAGACTATTAGCAAAGGCTCGTCAATGAGTGTGTAAGTGATTTCTGGTTAAACTTTTTCCCATATTTCTCCTCTTTTCTTAAGGATAAACATTATACTAGAGGTCTGCATACAATACTATTATAAGGACTCAACTTTTTCAAAATATTTATTCATTTAATTATAATTTCAATTTGAATCAACACATCAAACACATAAAACACATAAAACATTATTAATTCAAAGTTTAATATTAACAAAAGTACACTTAAATTATAAATTTTTAATTGCAAATAATCTCTCTATTTTATAAAATTGAGAAAAAATAAATAATTTTTTTTATTAATTGATATCTCCGTTGATTCAAATTGAATTGACGAAAGTTTAATTAAGAGCTGGTTTTTGTGTCCAAAGGTTTTCTGAGAATCTAATTTTGAGACAGCTCTAGTCGTATAAGTTTCTTATAATACAAACAATAATATCTTTGGCGATCACCAGAAATAGGCGTCAATCGATGTTTCACTGAATCACCAAAGAATAGGACAATGAAATGTCGGCTTTCTTTGAATTCATTCACCAATCAATGAATTTTGGGGAAACGCATAACAATATAAATATATTTATTGTAAAATTTCATTTTTAAATGTTTACGACAAACACTTTAAATGTATTTATTATTCTAAGTACAGTACATATGAAAAGCCTAACAATATTTATATTGAAAGGCAATCAACTGCAGGCATAATCATATGGATATGGTTGAGGTAAATAAAAGATACGTCGAATAAAATATAAATAATATTATTTATTAAACAATTGGTAAAAAATTGTGATTCCAATCATTTTGGAGCACTAATAACAAAAAATAAATGTTTCAAACTTTTGACTTCACTTCAAGTTGAAACTCTATTTTATTTGAGATGCCATCACAACTCATCACAACTTCAATTTCATTAATAGATGGGTCACTTTTCAACTTATATCTCTTTTAAAATTACAATAGAATACATTACATTAATATATTATTGGATCTCAGAGTGAGCTCTCTATAACATTTATCAGACAGAATCAGTGGTTTCAGTTTTTTATCCTAAAATTAATCAATTTTGAAATAAATTAAATCAGACCTATATATATATATATATATATATACTGTAATAATTATATGTGAAAAATGTTTCACATTATAAGCAACAAAAAAATCTAAATTTAAATAATAAAAAACTAATATTTTATATAAAATGCAGCAAAATATCGATAAATTAATAATTTTTTAGCGTTGAAGTCATTTCAAACAAAATATAATATTCTGTATGAGTTTATAAGTTTTAATAAGAGTCGAGAGAGTGATGTGTTCACTGTTTGCAACAACTCCTAACTCACGTGTTTAAGAGAGAGAGAGAAGTCAACTAAACAAATTAGATTATGAACGCCTGTCAGACCTCATGTTAAAAATGGTTCACTCGACTATTGCCCAAATGCAAAATTGAGTAGAAGTGACTGAATGTTAACAATTGCGCCCATTCCTGTTTTGTTCAATTTTAGGCAATGATCTCATTGAGACGTACATTATAACACACAAACACGTATTTCTTTGATTGTGTCATTTGGACTCTATTTCAAAACATCTTAAAGAAATAATTTGTCTTTTTAAGAATGAGTTTCACTATACATGTGTATAATACCATTACAGCTATATTTGAGTTAAATTTCGTTTATTTTGCTTTATTATGGTTTTAGTTAAACAGATCATTTTTAAAATTGCCTTTTAATGTGTGGTCAACATTGGGCAAAAGTTTTACTTTCATTAAATTTCTATTAATATCTTAAACGTCTTAAACAGTATCTGTAGTAATATAAGACTTTCTCTACAGTTTATTCTCATTAAAAAAATTAATTTTCTTTTTTAAAAGTATCGGAAAACGATATCTTCTCACAGAGAAAGTATGGAGAAAGAGTTTATTTTGTGATTTTGTTAAAAAGATTGCTTAATGTGTGTACGATTCATGAATTGTGCACTTTTTGCTCCAATTATTATAATTTTTATGAAATTGATGGTTACAACGAATCTAAACCAAAACTAATTATTACAGTTCCATTCCATTTATACATCTTATAAATTTAGGAAAAAGCTCACTCCATAGCATATCTTATTCATAATGATTGTGTCATGTTCAACTTTAATAAAGACTTGATTCTTCTTATAATTTTAGCTGAAACACATCATTTTTAAAAATAAAATCAATTCATTTTGTTTTACATTTCATTAACGATTATTTAATGATTTGTTGATGAATATGAGTGAAGTTCTGACACAAATCTTAATAATTAAAACTAAGAAATCACAAATAATAATAAGTAATGAAGAGATTTTAAGAATCGAATGTTTGGAATTGAGAACTAACTTGAATCTATTGAAATTGCTCACGAGTCACAAATAATCCAAATTTAATATTAAATTCTAAGGTGTTGTTTGAAATTAGTTATCTTTTATACAGTAAAGTATTTTTCAATCGAAGTATTTAAAGTACAGTATTTAAAAAATAAGTTTTGAATTAGTTATAAATAATCTCTTATTCGTTTGAATTACTTTATTCTTTAGAATTACTTATAGCCTAAAGAGATTTAATGCTATACTCCTTATTGAATTATCTTTAGAAACAAAACGAAACAATTAAATCTGTATAAAAATGAATCAATTTTCAGTAGTCGATGAGTACTTCTATTGTCAAAATATAGAATGTTTTTTATATTTTTTATTGTCTGTTACTCATTGCCTAATCCTATAACTTATACTCGAGATTATAATGCTTTTGATATAAAGGCGACAACAATTCAGATACAATGAATTAAGACCACTATTGTTATAAAGCTAGGGATACAGATGTGAAACTTCTCATCTATTCTATTGTCATATCATTATCAAATCCGTTCCATGCATTGCTCCTCTCATTGTGTAATATAATCGTCTCTTCAATAAAAATGATTCCACTTTTCACTCCATCATTGAAATCGTTTCGTATTAAAAAATATTTAATGGAAACTTACTTTTCAATCATTCCATTAACGATTATGATTATGGGGTTTTCAAGTTTTTGTTCATATTAATCAACATTTTAAATAAATTTAAATTATATTATTAAAAAAATGAATATCACTATATATCTATATTTCTCTAGTTTTACAATAAGTTAAACATTTTCTGTTTAATCCATTTGATTGTAAGTATATATTTACAGGTTATGTCAAAACGTTATATGAGTTCAAATCCATTCATAATATTTTAATTAAGAAAATGAACAAAACTTTAATGTGTATCACATTTTTCAAGAATTTTTTCATATTTGTTGGAATAAAAGTGTTATAAAAATGAAATTTCTATAACACAAGAAATATTGTGAATAACATTCTTAAACATATAATTTCCTACACTTCTTCTGATATTAAGACATATGAATAACTAAATAACTACAAACATAACATTTTTGTTTAACACTTGTATCATGTATTTGTGCACTCATTACACGTCAAAAGTTATAACTTGTCTTGATTTATGTCATTGCCGTTAATTTTGAGTGAATGAGATAGAAATTTAGTCGCATACCTCATACCTGTATTAATTGCTTACAGGTATATCATATACTTCTTTTAAGTATTGAATTGGAAGTAACTTCAAGTTTAAGATTTTTATATATTTGAAACGTCAGAATTGATTACATGGAAATGCCTGTCAGGAATTGTAGTATAACTTAATGTGAGCATTAGGTTGATTCGCGTTTCTATAAATTGTATATAACTTGCATGTGTGTAAGCATGCATTAGAAGACAGGCAGAGAGCAAGAGAGAGAGAAAGACGGATAGCCATAGAGCCAGAGAGAGAGAGAGAGAGAGAGAGAGAGAGAGAGAGAGAAATAGCAATTACAGTGTCCGGTGAGACGGAAAATGCTGAAATTGAGAGGTCGGCAACTGAAATGCAGATCGATTGCTCACTATAGTATACAATGAATGCTACTTTTTGAACATTTCAGTTATCAATTAATTTATTTTTTAATTTCTTAATTAAAATTTGAATTTATATTAAAATGATAAACAATTAATTAATTTGCAATCAACAAAAGTAAATTTTTATTTATTCAAAATAAGTGGAATCAAATATTTTTGTTAACTAGACTTAACTGTATGATAAGTTAGTCGTAAACTATAAGTTGTTCGCCAGCATTTCTCTGATATAAATTTGGTGCACGCAATCCAAAAGCTTAAACGGACAAAAAGCTTAGTGTGTATTTCGATTTTGATTTTCTATTTCTCGAAGAGAGTGAATGAGATGAATAAGAGGAGAAACGATAGCAGTAGTGTTTCATATGTTTTGCACTACTTTTATAATCCATATCTCTCTCACATATATTAAACAAGTAATACTACATCATAACTGATTTAATCCTCTCTCCCTTTTTCGTAGTTTTGTATTGTAGTGATATAGGCATATAGGCACGTCATAGGCATGTCATTTACTATAACAATAGTTCCTTTTATAGGTTTTACTCGTTTTACGGATTCAACTGTTTATACTGACCCGGCTTTCATTATGCAATTCACAGAATTAAATAATACTTATATAGAAAGAACACTATTCTAATGCAATTTTCTATATATCAAGTCTGAGATCGTCTCAACCAAATCTATTTTTAAAAATTGTGCTCAAGCCTTCAGCTTTAATTATGAATTTAAGTTAAATTATTGATAAGACAAATATATTCTGATGAGATAATCAAATCTTACTAATAATAATAAATCTAATCAAAAAGTGAATTCAATTTTTGAATTAGTGAATCAACAAGAATCGCAAATCTATTTAGTTATGAACAGAGACAAAGAAGTAATGATAAAAATTGAAACTTATCTGCGTTTTTAAAAAAAGTTATTCTTTCATAAGATCCAGTTTTAAGTATAAATTTGAAGCGTTTAACAATTGGATTTGTTTTTGCAAACTTCTGCAATCAAATGCTATAATTGTTTGGCAGCTCTTATGCAAGTAAAGTACATTACTGTATACCTTATTATTGGTATTTTAAAACTTTGAGCTCTGCATAATATCTGCTCCGATATAATTAGGTATTAAACTGTTATTAAAGAATATACTCGTTTATAACAATTTAAATATTTAAAAATTGATATTTATTTTTTAATTGCCAAATGTGTTCAAAACTAAACCAATTTTAAAAAATGAAAAAATTGTAATTTCCAAAGATATGTTTGAGAAATATCTTATAACTGATTAGACAATAATAATAATGTTTTGAGTTTTGTTTTATTCATCAATGAATATATTGAAATCATAATAAATGAACAATTATTGGTTATTTGGCACAAATGAATTCAGTAAAAGTTATGTATAAACTCATCTTTAGTTTTATACTAAAAGTAATTAAATGATTAGGAATTGTTTTATGAAATGATAATTATAATAATAGTATGTTTACATCAATTTTTATATAATATATAATCTAATGGATTCCCTCTTCTATTTTACAATCTGTTTGATGTCATTTTATAGCTTTTATTAGTTGTGTTTTAATTAATTTAGATTTAATTGATTACAATAATATTTATACTGACAAAAAGCCAATCATTTATTCTAAAATGTTTTTATTGCACGAATCAATACAAATTAATGAAAGGATAGTCACTGAATACGTGACCAATAGTTGGATGCGGCGGACATGGCGTTAGTCAGATCAGAGTTCTGACCGGGCACTTGCACTGGTACTGATACGCCTGGAGATATCAATCCTAATAATAGTAAAATTTGAATTATTTTAAATATTTGTTAAAGTAATTATTATTATTTCTATTAAAATTAACGTCTCTTAAAGTGTATAAAGAATATATAGCAAAAATTGTTATTATTTTGATCCAGAATAATATGCACATATATGCACGTCAAAGATGACCAGAATATGCAAAACATGAATGTTGTTCATTTATTATCAAATAAACTAAAAATCAATATAAACTGCTCACAAAATCTCATATAAAGTACAGTATAAGAGTTAATTATTAAATTCATCTTAAGCATATCAAATTTAGATTCTTCTCATTGAGCTTATGTTGTAATAGAGATTTACAACAGGAAAGACCTTTCACTATCACAAAAGCTGAGTGGGGAATATTTAAAACATTCCCAACTTTGAATTTACTTATTTTTGAACTAGGGGTGATACATAGTACGTACGCAGCCATGGGGGAAGGGGCGGGGTCCAACTAATTTTTAAATTGCGTACGCGTACATAGAGATAACATGGACACGTACTCTAACAGGAAGGTGGGAGGGGGTCTGAAAACAGCCCAAAACTGTGTACGTACTATGTGAGTGTATATGCAAGTGTATATGCAAGCAAAAAAGGAAAAATATGCATTATTCCGGATCTTAGTTATTATTGTATTAAAAGACAATTTCAATTTGAAAAGAAGGAATGCCTGATATTAAAAACTTTTATCTATGAAATACATAATTAATTACCAGTAGAAGTCGTTGGATTATTGACAGCAGCAAACTGTCCATTCACTGTTTGCATGGCGTGAACCTGTGCTGCCGACGGACACGATGGACGTGAATACCCTCCGAGTGTGATTGGATCATAACCACGTCCTGGTGCTGGCGGTAACATACATGAATAGGTCGAGGCGGCGGCCGCTGCAGCCGCTTGTTGTTGGAGACATGAATTAGGGTTCATGTTATTGGCCATTGAATAAGAGGACATTCCCATTGAACTAAATTAATTGTAATTAATTATAAGTAAATTGGTAACAAAATGAAATTTCAAACGTTGAGTATATTGAATATTAAGCATAATAAAAGTTATTAATACAGTATTAATAATTTATAACTCATTGTTAAAAATTATTTTTGAAACTTTAGGAAATTTACATTTTTAACAAATTCGTTGAAACCCTTGAACTGGAAATAAAGTCTTTTTTAATAAAATTAGTATTTACTTAAGCGAAGAGAATTTGTATATAAGAGTACACTCTTTATAAGAAACCTTTTGTAAAAAGAATACAAATCAAATGAAATACCTATAAGTGTCAGCCATTGACACCATAGGCTGTGGAATTGTGGGATATAATGAATTGGCAAAACCCGAGTTGATTGGAAGCCGTGAAGCGGCGGTTGCGGGCGATGGCGTGCTGTGAACAACTGCTGCCTGTTCTGCAGCCCGGCGTTGATTTCGCAACTTTTCTTCCCGTCTCCATTTGGCGCGTCTGTTGGAGAACCAAACCTGCATAATATGATCGTATGCCTATCATCAGAATTAATACATAACTTCATGTATCGATTTAGAAATTTATTTATCTCTAATTCAGTTTTAATTAATTTTTTTGGCGAATTCTTACCTGAATTCTAGCCTCAGGCAAATCAATTTTGGCCGCCAAACGCTCTCGAGCGAAGACATCGGGATAATGTGTGCGCTCGAACTCTATATTTGATATATAAAATGTCAGATTAATCTCATTATAATTAATAATCAATTGAGTGTTGTTTTGCAATTAGTTATTGCATCGCTTCACAAATTGGTAGATAAAACATTTCATTTATATTTCCTTTCAATTCCATATTTTGTTTTATTGATCAATTCATTTATAAAACCTATTCATATACTGTATATATATTTCTAAATAATTGAGTGTAAAATTAATTTCTAATTTGCGATCAAATAAACGAAAGATTATAAGAAAATTAATTAATTAAATAAAATGAGTTTTGATAATAAGATAAATCTGTCATTTTTGATATGAAAAGCAATTCAAGTGTTTAACTGCTGTTCAACTCATATCAAATTATTAATCGTTTAATTAGTTTTGAATCAAAATTCAATAATAGATAACGAATACCTTTTTCTAAAGCTTCGATCTGTTCGGGTGTGAATGAAGTGCGATTTCTCTGTAATTTACGCTTTAGTCTAAGTCTTGCTGCGGAATCACCTTCAGAGCCGTCGTTATGAGAGGAATCTTCAGTGCCTGAATCGGCCTCTGATAAGAATAAATAAGTTTAAAATTATATGAAATTTAGACAAAGAGAACAAATGTTTTAGATTTCATAAAAAGGAACAGAAATTATTTTTACAGTCAAATATCGTTCTAGTGATCAATCTTTGAAATGATCAAAATTATAAATCATTTTTTAACGTTTCTTAAATAAAAAATACAATACTTGTTGGTTCGTTTATAATTCCACTTTTAATATTTAAAGAACTTATGAATTTGACAGAATTTCTAATAGAAATGATGTCAACAGAATTTAACTTCAGATTTTCTAATTTTGAAATCACATAAATCGGTAATCAGTAGCATCAGTACAGTTTGCCGTACCAGTACTGTATCGAAATGCCAGTAAATGATATGTTAGAAATATATTTTATATTCAAAATACGATTCGACTGTATATACGATTTTTGAGTCGAAATAATATCGTCTTTTAAGATGAGAGTAAATGATGGGATATATTGAGGATGAAAAGAGAAAAGTATATTCAGCACAAGAATATACATTAAAATGAATAGACCATCAAAATGAATGCATTGAAATGTATTTTAGATAAATATCTGGCATCAAATATTTCAACAAAATTGAATGATATGTCTTGAAACACATTCTCTGGAATCTCTACAATGTCTGAGTGGTGGATCTCTAGCCGTTTCATTGCTTTTCCATCTGATGATAAATTTGAGCTCAAGTATTGAAATTCTGCTGTGATATTGAATTCCGTATAATTGGAGTCACAAATATAGAATTGATCAGTTTGTGGCAAACATTTATATACATAATCTTGTGTTCTGATTATGATTATTGTGTTGCACATCAAAAGTGAGCTCAGAATAATAGCTGTAAATTATTAAATAAGTTTAAATTTGATGTCATTGATTCATATTTCTAATCACTTGCAAAAAGAACCTATGATCAAAATAACTTATGACATACACATACCTGTTAACGAAGCCATAATACACTTCAAATAATACTCAGTCCATTTCTTAATAATAAAATTAAGTTTTAATTTTTAAACCTATTAATTATTCAGTTTTCTGATGAAGTATTTAAGCAAAATTTAAATCTTATTTGTATATAAAAGCTTTTCTTCAAATAAGTGACTATCAGAATAATTTTGCAGCAAAAGAATGCTATTTATATGAAAATAGTTTTGCAAAATTTTGATGAGTTAATTATAGTAATATAAAATGCAATTTAGATATTAAAGTATATAAAGTATAGATATATTGCTTAGAATTCTCCGCTGCGTAAATAGCTCGGGCGTATATTACCTGTAAATGTGCAGGTACTGTAATACATATTTTGACAAAAAGTGTCTATTTTTATATTTTCATTATTTAGTTAGTTTTAAAGAATATAAACATTGAATCGCATGCATTATTGCATTTTTGCTTAAAATAAACTAATTTTATATAATAAAAAGTGTTTCTAATGATTAAATTGATTGACTGGCGCTCAATTAAAAGCTTGGTACCGGAGCGTCAGCGCGAGCTCGAGGTTTTTATTATTTCCAAGCATAAACTTCACTGATTATAAGGATAATTACCGACAAATATGAATTCATACAATATTTCGCAGTGAATAACAACTGCACTATTAAGTATGTACTGATTAGCGCTGATTAGCAGTTCATTGCTTATCATTAAAGTAATTTTAATAGTTTTGATTATTAATGTTTTATTATTATTATAAGCGATTTTAAGGACTAAATAGAATTTATTTACTTCCAAAATATTGCAATTAAAGTCCTATAAATTAACAAAGTTAGTGAATCGATCCCAGGAGTAATTTTAATATTTTAAGGTATCTTTCTCAATCACATTTTAAATGAACCTAATTCACAAATTTTCACATATATTTATCGACATAAATATTAGTTATCAATAATTTTTAATGAGTTAAATACTTTCTGCTATCTTTATATGATCGCAATTTACTAGTTTACAAATGTTTAGCTTTTTGTACAAAAATGAAAGCTTAATAAACAGTTATAAACATAATTTGATTTTATTTCTTAATATTTATTTCATTTATTTAAGACAAGTCTCAAAATCAAAAATTAAATAATGAAATAAATATTAAGAAATAAAATCAAAACTCGTTTAAGATATTGTTTGAAGTGCTGTTTGAGGTGCAATTTGAGACGATTTCTGAGTTGTTGTTTGGGTTGTTGTTTCAATTGTTATTTGAGTTGTTGTCTGAGTTGTTGTTACGGTTGTTGTTTCGGTTGTTGTTTGAGGTTTTGTTTGAGGATTTGTCTGAATTATTGTTGTTTGAGTTGTTGATTGAGTTGTTGTTTGTGTAGTTGTATGAGTTGTTGTTTGGGTTGTTGTTTCAATTGTTATTTGAGTTGTTGTCTGAGTTGTTGTTACGGTTGTTGTTTCGGT
>JAQGCH010000804.1:0-19407 GCA_034699485.1 Nanhermannia elegantula | reverse complement strand
GGGGGACCAAGGTAAACTTTCAGAGCCTTGGGGGGGGGTTACATCCTATCCCACACACATCCCTTGGTCATCTCTGTTACATATCGTGATGTGATTACTATAAGGTTCTAACTCAAAAATTGACAAAATTAGTTAAATATATCTTTGAAAGGTTTGTCCAAATATATATGCGTAGCTCGTGAACTAGTAGGGATGGCTTAGTCGTCAATTAAGGGATTTTAATTTCTTTTGAAGAGTACTATACATTTGACTGATCAGTCGATATTTATATTGTGTCTATGGTATCGCCTATTTAAGACCTATTAGGATATGTATATGAGAGTTTTTTTTGAAAATCACACTTTTCTATAACTTTAATATAACTCTAGTAAAGAAAACTATAACTGCTTTCAATGGTAAACTTAAGATACTTTAGTCATTCATTATTATAACTCGAAATGATAAAAATTGCAATGAATTGAAAAACCTAATGAGTGTATATTTATATTATGATACACTTGTCATTCATATGTGTGATAAAAAATTACTGTATTATGTTTCATATCTCAACTTATAGTAATCTGATAGTAATGAATGACTAGTGCCTTAAGTTTATCGTTGAAAAGCAGTTATGGTTTTCTTTACTCTCTTTATATTAAAGTTATAGAAAAGTATGATTTTCAAAAAAACTCTGATATAATAGGTTTTGATTTATTATTATTTTTAGTGAATATCCCACCTCTATAGCCCCTCCCATTCTCGAGATTTGAATTTTTAAAGTATTGAAAAATTGGAAATTTGAAGTCTAATATTTGAAAAACTGTGAGTTAGATCGAAAGTTTGAAAGTATTGATCGTCAATCATTATAGAATAGACGTTAGTCCTAATACCTGCCAAATTAATATTTTGAGTTACAACTTTGTAGCACTCACTCAGCTCTAATCTCAAAAATCATTTATGAATAAATCAATGATCGATTGAATAAATTTTTGGTAAAATTTAAATTCAAAGCTCTCCACAACGTCTATATGATTAGTGAAAATAGAATATATGTACCTCAAACGGTTTAATAGAAATAAAAATGCTAACTTTGAAAAAGTTATATTTTTTGAGTTAGAACCTTATAACACATTACGATATTCGGAATCCTTGGTCTAATTTACTTATAAATCGAGTCTTATTTCACTCAAATTCGACTTAAGAAAAGCGAAAAATAAAAAGAAAATATCGGTCTAATGATTGTCAGTTTAGTGAACCAAACCCTCTATTTTAAGATATTTCACAACTTTAATATATTTAATATACAAATAGTATTTTCAAATTCAAATAATTTTAGTCATTTATATAAGTTATTCATATATGTAATTCAAGTGGGAATAAAAAAAAAATATTATCTTTGAATATAATTATTAAAACTGTTATTTAGAATGGTTGTGCGGAATATTAAACAAATGGTTGAAACATTTGTTTCAGTTTATTAAATAAGGTTTTAACGAGTTATGTATTTACAGAAACCAAGAATGGAAAGCACGACACACTTAATACAGAATCAACAACATCACGCTCAGGTTCAATATTATTTCACCCAAAAATGCTTTCTCCAGGAAATAACGGCGTAAGTCTGTTCGCTTCAGTTTTCAAATATTGATACACAGAGAATATTACGAAATATTATATAATGTGATGTTTTATTAAATAACATTTCAATTCTTTAATGCATTTCATACATAATTCATATATTTTTCTAAAAATAAAGTAATGACTAATTTTTTAAAGTTTTCGCAAAATATAAAATATTGAAATTTGATTTATACAAACATACATTTAATTTATACTATTATTAAATTATTATGGACTTTAATTTTTTCAAATTAATTGATAAGAAACAAAACTAAAACTTAAAAGTGGCAAATCGGGGCTCATTAAGGGGTAAATTACATGTACTGTGTAAATTACATGTACTGTGTAAATAAATTTTGAGAATTTTATCTTTTTCCTAACAAATCTTCAATTCAAATGTTATACATTTAGACCCACACACAGTTAGACACAGTTTTATTCAACAGGATTATAGAAAACCCGATTATAATTAAACACAAATCAAACATTTCTTTATATTCTAAACAATTTTTGTGATTATTTATGAAAATGTATTAATAATTTTTGATTTAATAGACTTCCAATTCTGTACTTTTGACAAATCAACAAAACATGTCTCGAAATGTTAATTATCATCAATATATTTACTCGAACATAAACTTCATGTCGTTCAACCCATTTGTGTTTTCAATTATTGTACTCTTCGCTGCTTTCCTTCTGAGTTCACTTGGAATCTATTGTCATAAACGCATCCGAAGAGTTAAAAAAAGAAAATTAAATCAAATCCCTTTAACTGAAACTTTGAGCAAATGTATGCGACAATACGTAACAAATCCTAATTACTATGCGAGGTATTCATATAACTTTAATATTTAATATATTATTATTTTTAATATTAAATCCTTTAAATTTATTCAATTCTTTTAATGTTATTCTTATTATTAATAATTTCAATAAAACTAAAATTCCTTTAATTTAAATATTCTGTGAAAATGTTTAAGTTTTTTTAAGTACTGCACTGAAGTACACTTGAAATCCATTTCTAGTAATTATAAATTTTCTTATACTGTCTCAAAGCTTATGTCATCTGAATTTGAGTTAATCTATGATTATATATAAGGATGGGTTGAAAAATTCTGCGCTTAACAGGAAAACTGATGGGGGTTTAATTTATATATCATTATCAACTATAGTCCTCCTTTACTTGAATACACTTTTTACAGCGTTTAGGTTACTGCTCATTCTATCCATTAAAACGTTCGTATTTTTCTCTCCAAAATTGCTCACTTCATTTCATTAACTTAATTAAAAATTTGTCACGTAAATGATTTTTCAAATTCCAAAACAGATATTGGTCACAGGGGGATTGGTAGGTCCTAAAAATCCAGATGGTGGGTGGCTAGATCAAAGCTTGATTCTTTTATAGCGCCCATTGCACTTATGTTGTTTTGGACCTTACAATAAGATATGAACCTGACCAAATTTGCACGCCTCTTATTCTTAATATCTTCAAGTGATTTTTTTAATATCTATGCAACATAAACACAAGTATGCTATTGTTTGTTCTCACTGCGGTTGATTAGTAAAATTCTCACAGCTTCCTGAAAATTGTAGCAAAAACATTAAAAGGCTGAATTTTGATTTAAATTATTAGGGGGCTAACCGCTAAACAAACACACCTTCCTGGAGTGCATTGAATTGGGATCATAAAGGTAGATCCAGGCCTATTCCCCTATTACCAATTGCCATAGAATTCTTTTGTATACGTGTCCAAAAGCGACTTCAAAATTTCTACTCTATCGTTCATTAAAAATTTTCTGAGCATTTTTGGTATCCAACGTTCAAACCACTAAGAAACCCAACGTACCTATTGAAGAATTTTTAAATTATAAGATTATTAATGGCCAATATTTTGGCTATTTGTTGAGCCTAACAGAACCTCCCAGATCTACGTACTTATGGACCTAGATATCAAGAGATCAAGTTGACCCTAATAGACATAGGGTCACACTCAAGGCAGGTTTTGCCCCATTTAGATTTTAGCAGCCCAACGCTTGATAGTGGAATACAAACTCGTAATGGGTATCGAGGTTGTACACATTTATCATATGATTATGATATTTTCTCGACGAGTTTTTATCTAATTAAAAAATTTATCAGTGATAAATGATCACCTTGCTTGCTTTGATTAAGTGCTACAAAAGTGTGTGTCAGAATTGTTTCAACTTTTAGTATTATGCATATAAGATGTGATGCCCTAATATGAGTTTCATTTGCTTGTAAGTCACAAGTTGTGACAAATCTCTGTATATGTTAGTCTTGCAATTGTTGAACCCACCTTGTAATTCAGTATTTCATTATTTAAAGGAATAATGTGGAGTAGCTGTAAATGCTATCATTTTAAAGGATTAATAAAAGAAAATGGAATAGTTTCGAAATATGAAGTATAATGTATAGTGTACTTCAAATTAGAGTTTTTCAGTTCCCAGAACTGAAACTCAAATTTTTCAAAAAATGAAACTGAAGTAGAAATTGGAAACAATACTTTAAGAGTGTGGTTATAGTTATTCGATACAACACCACCCCTTTAAGAGCAGAGCTTGGGTTGGAGTGACTGTAACACATCAATAGACAAGATTTAAATAATAGTTTAAATAAATTTATAATTTTTAAATAATAATAAATAGAATTATTTGTTAAATATAATTATACAGTGAGTTAATGTATGAATAGGGGGCTATAACTAGCATTGTTAAATTTACTAAATTTCTTTCAAAGCACTAAATTTAGTATAAAATATAAAAATACAGCAAAATGTTAAATTATTATAATTAATAAAATGTTAATTTTATTAATTATAATTAAAATTATTAAACTGATGATTAATATACTATCATTTGGAAGGAAAAGAGTTACATTAAGTAAGAGAGCGCAATATTTTTTACAAATTTTTATACAAAAATGGATTCAAAGTTATATAACGTAGTTTATATTGGTTTTGGTTTATAACGGGAATCCGCTTTGACACCACTCTGGGGACCAACATATATATATTGAAATCTAAAAAAAGCTGCCTACAACCCACCTACAAACCAGATTATTTTATACGAAGCCTACATTCAAGTTACATACAAACGTATTCTCTGTTTAAATTAAAGTTCTGTAACGATAATCAAAAAGAATTTGAGTTAAAGATATGTATTCACTTTGATAAACAAAAAATATTAATTGGTATGACTTAATCACGATAAATAAGTAATAACACGAATTGAAGCTTTTCCCAGAAGAGTAGCAAAAATATTTTTTCTATAAAGGGCTTAATTCATATCAATTTATATATAAACAAACTTTTATATTAGAATACAACTGAGTCACATAGTCTTTAAAATTGAATGTAAAATTTATATTTATTTCAATCATTACTACACATAGAGTTCATATTTTAGACACAAAAGTAAAAAGTTCAGTAAATTATTTGCAAATTTAAAGGCTATGTGACTCAGTTGTGTTCTAATATAAAAGTGAGTTTATATATAAACTGATATGAATTAAGCCCTTTATAGAGAAAATATTTTTGCTACTCTTCTGGGAAAAGCTTCAATTGAGTTTTGATAAAAAACTTTTAGAAATTTGATGTCTTATCAAAATTATTAAGTTCAATGAATATAAGTTTCACAAATAACTATAAAAGCCATTACACTTCAAATAAAAATTCTATTTAAAATATTTTAATTAACTTTTTTCGGGTCGCGTTCACAAGACCGAGGAATCCGAATATGAAAGATTTTTATCTAAAATGAACAATTTTTGAGATTTTTAATTTTTCAAAAATTGAATTTTTAAATTTTAATAAAACTCAAAAAATTATTTATTTTAGACAAAAATCACTTTCATATTGGGATTCCTCGGTCTAATTTACATATAAATTGAGTCAAATTTGACTTAAATCCGATTTAAAATACGAGAAAATGAAAAAGTTTGTGTAATGTTATTTCAATTGTCGGTCTATTGAACCCCTTTTTTCTATTAAAATAATAATATTTTTGAGTTTGTTTTACCTATGATTTCTGTGCTATAAGTCTCAATTGATATAATATTACACAGTATATAAAAATAGACATTTATTAATTACATCTGTGTTATATATATATTAGAGTAACTCTAGTAAGTGTTATAAATGCTATAAAAATAGTTAGAGAACAAACACATTTTGCAACTCTATGCAGTTATTAGCACTGAAGAGAGTCTCAAAAATTGTTGAGGAAAATTAATATAACTTATGAGGGAAGGATCTTAGCGTTGAATTGCAGATTACAAAAATATTTTTAGAGCATAATTGTGATTCCATAAGGTGACCAAAAATCGATATAAAAGCCTAAATACAACTGATATATATTTTTTGATTTAAAAAAGAATAAAATATAGGGTCAACTAATTTTTTGAATAGGCCATTGAAACAGTGGTTATTCTTTTACATATTGTTACAGAACATAAAATTCGTTAATATAAACAACAGATTTGAGATAAATATTATCTATAAATATAGAAAGTGAATTACGAAACATTAGTTTTAATTGAATAATACAAATGAATAATATAAGGATATGCATGTCTTTGTTATTAAGCGATACTAACTTCCAGCAAATTAAATGAAATAAACGAAACTATTAGGGCTTCATATGAAGCAATTACTTGTGTGAGTCTTCAACCTTACTTTGTATCTGCTTTGTATAACTTGCTCATTAGTATTTGAAAAATGTCATTCATATTGATATATTTTTATTAACTAAAGTGACTTATTTTATGAGAACAAAGATCTTATACCATAACTTTCTATTGTTAACTGATTCCAGTATTTCCTTTGAGAGTCACGAAGAAAAGCTTTATAACAAATGTAAAAAACATAAAAATTTATTCAGAGATATAGAGTAAGCTATTATGACTTTTTCTCAAATTTAATACTAGTATAATATGTTATTTATTAAATATTTATTCAAATATTCTTGACATCTACTCAACAATGACTCTCGTAATATGAAGCGAAAAGAAACGTTGTTTAATCAGATGATATTAAATTTTAAACATTTTTTACTGATATTCATATTATAAATATATAACTTTTGATCATATCTAAGATTCATGTTTGTGTTGATAGTTCTCCTGACGCACCAATGATTAAATTGCTTCGAGATATCGAATTATGTGAAGAAGATATCACATTCGGAGATGCGATCGGTGAGGGATGTTTTGGTACAGTCTTTAAAGGTAAATACGCTTTTAGTTTTCTCGTTAAATAAAGACCATTTCCTTTGCGTTTGCTATTGATTTTTGCAGTGACTCTGCAATGCTTGTTATTAAGAAACTGTTACTTCTAAGCATTCTTTACTTAAACGTCAAGATAAGTTCACTTTTCTTCGTTTATTTACATTCAAATTAAGACAATCTTAACTTATAAAACTAAACATCTTAATTGAGAAAAATATGAAAATTTGTTTTCTTAATAAAATAAAGTAAAAATCTAATACTCTGTGAGTAAGGAAGCTATTATTTAATGATTTAAGTGCTCTTTTTTGTTCTTTCATGCATTAGAGACTATGAGTTAAGATTAAATTCCCGTTTCGTTGAAAAGTTGCCAATTTTCTATCGGAATACTGACTTTAATCAAGAATAAAAGAAACTAAGGAAGAAAATAATGAGCAAACGATTAGGGGCTCACCCTAGAGCTCAAAAATATTCAATAGATTTTCCTTTAAGTTATTATTATTTATTCAATAAAGAATTCAAACATTTCCACTATAAGCTCAATAAATGAATCATATTTTTGATAAGTTATTGAAACCCTTGAAAACGATTAATCGTGAGAAATAAATCACTTAATAATATTTTAGAGTTTAATTTTATGGATTAATAAGTTATCTGAGTTAATATTAATCGATATTAATAACTAAGATATTATTTGTTATATAATTTGATAATTTGAACTATATTTTATTGAAATAGTTGTTATTAATAATTAATGGTGAACAGAGTGTCTGGTAAATCGTCTTTCGACGAATTGCATTTCACTCTTTAAAGCAATATCTTAGAAAATTTAATCACAATTTATAAATTATTAATCAACTTTTAGTGGAGACTTGCAGTTAAAACTATAGCACCACTATTCGATTTATATAAAGCAAAAATGACATACTATACAGTACAATTGCTGTCATATTGTAATGTGTAATGATTGTAAGCTCATTGCTTATCAAAAAGCAAAACTTCAATAAAGTGGTTGTGTAACCGTTTAATATAATTACTGTAATGACAGCATCGTTATTACCCATATTCGGTCATAAAAGAGAATCCAGCCATCAATTGTTTACAAGTTTCGGATAGACTTTCAACTTAACTCAATTCATCGAAAAGGAAAGTTTACATTTTGAAAATTTAATTTTTAGGTACTTATAAACAATCTGACGCTACTATAATTCAAGTAGCGATAAAAGTACTTAAAGACAAAAATGGAGCTCAAGATGATTTCGAAAGAGAAATTGAAATAATTTCGTCATTCAATCACATGAATATAATCCATTTGATCGGTGTTGTGGTTAAAGATTCGCAATCAATACCTTATATGGTTTTCGAGTATATGATATATGGAGATTTGGCTGAATTGCTCAGGAAAAAGCAGTCCATTGTTAAGAACTCCCCACAAAAAGAAATTGAATCAATTAATGAAATCAAGTCTGAAGATAAATCTTCAGAAATAAGTCATGTAAATCACATTTTAATTAATTAATGCATTTTTAATCAAATTTTGTTCATTTATTATTTCGTTTATTTTTAGGAAGATTTAATTTGGATCTCAACACAAATCGCAAACGGTATATACCCTTTCTAACTATAGGTTAAGTTTCGTTAATATGTTTCAAATTATACTTCAATTAGAATTATAACAAAAGTTTGAGCAAATTATATAAAAACATTTTATTTTCATGAAACACAAACAATGACTGATTTTGATAAGTAATTCCTGAGATGACTCAAATATTACTTAATTTTTGTCAATATTGTGTTCACACTAGTGTGGGTCAGCCCTAACTCTGCATTTGAGTTTGATTATTTGAAAAATTAGAGCTTCAGTTTCAGTTTTTGGGACTGAAACTAAAACTGAAAATATAATTTTAGTTTCAATTTGAAAGACTGAATCAAAGACTGTTCGTACTACTTGTAATTTTAACAAAATGTTAAGCATTGATACAGTTCTGTGCAATTTTAAACCAATTTTAGACCAATTTTAGACCAAGATCAACATTTAGATTGAATTATTTTTCTAAAAGTTGTATATAATTCACATTATGAGATATTTCTTCGATACTTTCATATCATATAAAAAGGCTTTCAAGAAAAGATACAGTCAACTAAATATGAATTATTGGTAAGGATGAAAAGTATTGTAATGACCACCTTATTATCACTTAGTTTTGATTTAATTAATATTTCCTAATATTATGTCCATCCAAACCCTTAAGATTAGAATATCATAATTTTCCAACAGTAGACTGAATTTCAGTCAATTCTTAAATTTTTAGTGGGTTTTTACATTATGTGACCAATAAAATATAGGAATGAGTACGGTTGCCAGGTTGGGTCAGTTCAAATACGGGAGAAAATCCGGAAGATATAAAATATCAAAGGGGGGACCAAGATATATTTTTCTGAATTTTCAAAATTCTCCGAAAAACCAAAGTAGGGACCAAGCTGTGTATTTACTCGTAGGAATAAGTTTTCAAGTATATTAAGGAAAAAAATGATTACATGAAAAGTTTAGTCATAATATGATGAATTTTCACTTCTGCATTCGTCAATTATGAAAGTAAATGTTTTGGCAGTTATAGGTTACCGCCAACTTCATTGTGTTATTTTTGTTGTTTTTTGCTAAAAAAATTATTTGCGCATTAGCTCGAGTTCAACTCAGGCTCAAAATATCTGAATTTTAAAATATATAATAAAAATTGACTTTAGAAATTGCATTTAAAATAAACCATCAAATTCTGATTAGTTTAGCTTACTTTTCATATAATTATTAGTTTTATAAAAGCTTTATTTTTCTTGCAAAGAAGTAAGATTTTAACTTTAGAATCATATTAATAGTATATTAAATCATTTATAGGTTGTAAGTATTTATCAGATAACCACTTCGTACACAGAGATTTGGCCACAAGAAATTGTTTAGTTGGACAAAATTTAACTGTAAAAATATCTGATTTTGGAATGTCTCGAGATATCTATACGTGTGACTACTATAAGGTATTTCTTTAATTAATCTCATTCAGTTAGTTTAGCATACATACTATTTATCAGCTATTTATGATTGTTTAATAGTTTAATTTAAAAATAATCAGTGGAATCATCGTGGCGCAGTGGGTAAGGTGCCGAACTCATGATCGATGGGTCGTGGGTTCGAATCCCAGCCTTGCTGTTCTTTTTTGATTGCAATATACCGGCCATATTTTCATTGTTTTCGAGCAATCCCTAGACCCGTAGCTTTTGCCCACAGCCAACACAGGTAACACTTGTAAAAATCTCACTCTAACTCTGGGCTAAAGGTGAGATATCCTCTCATTAGGGAGTTGGCCGAAGAAAATGTCATGTTATGCAATAATATTGGAAAATAAAAAAATTTAATGGCACATAATTTAATTCTCTTTATAAAAATCTTTTGAATTTTTGATGGTTACAGAAAATCTTTGATTAGAGTTTAAATGTTTAATTTTTTATATTTAATTATTTATTTAATATTTATTTAGTGCGAAACTGAATTTTATATTTAAAAGTTAAATAGTTTTACATTAAAATATGAGTTGATGTAATTTTTATTCATTTAGATTAATGTATTGATAACCATATGACCATTTATGTTGAAATGTAAATGGTTTTCCTTATTTTATTGCTTATACTTACTGTATTTTATATTATGTTTACACCATTGCTGATACTTTTTTAAATAGATTCTAATATTAAACGATTATAAAGTTGTATATTTAGCTTTATCAACAATTTAAAGAAATTAGGTTTTGCATTAATTATAGTAGAAATATGTGTCCGAATTACTAATGGCATAAGTAAACAAATTACAGATTTATTCATAAGCAAAGAGTTTTCAAAAATATATTCTTTGCTGTAAGGGATGAAAGATCAGCGGTTATCAGTTATAAGTTATTCATTGTCTTAAAAGAGAGTCATTAACCTATGAATAAACTATTTATTCAATAATTATTAATCTATTAGTTTTTTAAATATTGATAGACCTTAAAGATGAATCAATGCAAAAGATAGATAAACCTTTAAAATAAACATAAATTTTCAAATATTTGTTATAAAGTTATAGAATAAGTTATTAATTCATAGTTTAGTAGTAGCGTAACCAGATAGGGGCCGAGGGACATATTAAAAGTTAATTTATTTGTTTTATTTTGTTGTATTCCTATAGATGTTTGTTCTATTAGAGAATCTATAACTGAAATAAACGAACATAAAGTTAGTATAATGTGTTGTATATGCAATGCTTTAATAGAATCCTTTATACAGTACATATTAAATGAGAATTAAAATAAACCAACCTATGACCCGTATATGGGTCCCGATCTGTTTGCCCACAATCTGTTGACCGACAATCGGTTCACCGACAGCATATGCGACAAATCTTTTCATTTTTCTTGTAAATTAAATCCGATTTGAATTAAATTAGACTCGATTTATATGTAAATTAGACCGAGGATTCCGAAAATGATAGAAATTTTTATTTAAAACTAATAGTTTTTGAGATATATGACTTCAGTTGAATTTTTACATAGAAATTTTTTTATTTCTGCTAATAACTCAAAAACTATTTATTTTTCATAAAAATTTCTTTCTTTTCGGAATCCTCGGTCTAATTTACATATAAATCGAGTCTAATTTAATTCAAGTAGGATTTAATTTACAAGAAAAATGAAAAAGTTTGCTGCATATATTGTCGGTGAACCGATTGTCGGTCAACAGATTGTCGGTGAACAGAACTAGACCCATGTATATACTGCACAATATAGATGTTTCGCGGGGCCTGAAGAGCGAGTCAGTTTGGGTTCAGCTAAAATTTTTATGAAGAACGCGGGTGCGGGTCGGATCAGTTTTAAAGTTTGTTGGCTGCGTACTGGTATCGACCCGCAAGTAATTACATAACACATGTAAATTATGAGAAATTATATTGAGTTTTTCTATTAATCTTTTTTCGAATTATTAAATTTTATATTTAGCACTTTTGATTTGCCAAACGCTGGCATTTCGGGTGTCTCACATAACTACTCTTCATTTATACTAATATTACTTTATATTTTAAACAATAAATTCGTCTGTTGAGCACTTATATTCATAAGACTTCAGTTAAGATGAGCTGTTTTTGAATAGCGATGTGGTGCGAAATCTTTTTCTCATGAGTTTTGGTTATATTTATAAAATGTTTTTTATCTCTAAGCGCTTATGTTATTCAATACTCTATAAATTAAATCTAAAATTTTAAGATAACCTAAAAATAGTCGCTTAAACACATCTCTACGGTGAAGGAAATATTTACATCGTAGAAACAAAAATAAAGATATCTCAAAATCAGTTCATCTCATTCCAATCAAACTTAGCCAATAAAAGTAGGACTAAATAATAAACAATATTCCTCAATTTGAGGCTATTATCTTAAATATTTTGTTTAATCAAATAAAGTGTAAATTTTATAGAGGAAATCATTTTAGCATAAAAATAATAAACAAGAATTAGAAGAAATTTAATTATTTAAACTGATCCAAATTCTTAGCCAATATTAATTAGGCTGTCTAAACAAATTTTGTTCGGTCGCCCACTCCCGAAATGACCGGGTCAGACCAGAGGTCACAAAGTCTGACCCGAATTACAATGTCCCCAATTTGGTTATTCTTTCGAATTTTAAAGTTTAAATAATTTGTTAACTTTATACTGAAGTTATAAATAACAATTGGTATAAAACAATCACTTTTAATAAACCATAAAAATAAATGTAAAAAGGAATTTCGTTAAAAAACGCACCCTATACTGTGTTTTCGGTAAATGTCGGGAAAGACTAACCGATTTAACCCACTTTAATTGAAAAAATTTTTTTTATTTTAACAAATTTTTTATTCAATTATTTACTTGAACTGACAAACTAGAGTATTGTAACGAAAATTTACAAAAAATCTGACCAGCGATTATTGCCAGCATTATTTATAAAATTGTATTTTAATTAACATTATTTCTATAGGAATTTATTGTGATTTTATAAATAATGGTGACAATAATCGCTGGTCAGATATTTTTATAAATTTTCTTTACACTACTCTAGTTTGTCAGTTCAAGTAAATAATTGAATAAAAAATTTGTGAAAATAAAAAAGAATTTTTCGGTTAAAGTGGGTTAAATCGGTTAGTCTTTCCCGACATTTACCGAAAACACCGTATAGCGTGTGTTTTTTTAACGAAATTCCTTTTTTAATTTATTTTTATGGTTTATTAAAAGTGATGATTGTTTTTTACGAATTGTTATTTATAACTTGAGTATAAAGTTACCAAATTATTGTATAATTATTGTAGTAATAGTTGTATATTACTAATTATTGTTCCTATACTTGTATAACATAAATATAATTTGTTTACTTTTATTAAATATTTGTTCGTTTGAAATTCATTAAATTATCTATTGACCAGCGGACCGGCCGGTTGCGTCCAAAGTCGGCCGGGCGCGTGTCGGATCGAGTCTGTGGGCGCGGGTCGGGATGCAAAAATTTTGCTTTGAAACATCTATACTGTTTCGTTACTTTAATTTTTATTTTGCTAAATGTATAAATTCCATTATAAATGCATAAATATATTAAAAATCAAATTAATATTGAATGTAAATAATAATTATAAAATGCATACATTTTACTTCATTCACGACAGGTCGGAGGGTCTAAACTTTTGCCGGTCCGATGGATGAGTCCGGTGAGCATCAGTTCTAAAATATAATGCTTAAAGTATTAAAGTTTCAGAGCAGATGTTTGATACAGTGTATTCAAGGGATAAGATGACTGTGGTTTCAGTGTTTTACTTTTGAAAGTCATAATTTTAACAGTTTCGATGAGTCACAAAAAATTAGGATACTTTCTGACAGTCTGAAGCTTTTATTGATAAAAAAAATAGTCTGGCGGTCCGCCTAATAAGAAAAAGAACAAAAGTAAAAATAGCTTATTTGAACTTTATTACAATTTGGATTTTTTACGTTTAAGCTAAAGCTTATCATAAGTCTCATTGATTCCCTGAAAACCAATGAAAAAAATGGAAAAAACAAAATTTAAAAGTATAGTCTCACTCTAAACCCGAATAAAGCCTCTCGTATTCTTGGAATTCCTGCAACCTGTTGAATGTGCTTTCTCTAAACATTGTTCAATACATTAAAAGATCCAAACAGAATTCAATTCTCGTGTGTCTGTCTTTTTACTGTTTAAAAAAATTTAGTTTTAAGAGTTATGCTAATTATATGCAAACTTGTGATATTGATATTGCTTTCTATGATTCTGAAGACGAAACTGAAAGTGATGAAGGAATACTGCAATTTTAATGTTTATAATAAAAATAATTTTACACTAATTTTGCAGAATTATGCACATTTTTATAAATTTAAGCCAAATATTACACTCAAAAGATTTTTACGCGTAATAATGCGACACTAGATATCATCTGCAGAATATTTAATGCTCTGCTCAAAAGCTTTAATAATATATTTTCCCTATATTTCGATATTCTAAAAATTGTTCAAATAGATCATCTCAAAAGTTTTCACTGTCCGAAGATTGTCAGCAAAACGGAGAATGAAAACTTTTGATTCTATCATTCATTTTTGATGTTATATTTTATTTTTTTTTACAAAATCATTCTTTAGGAAAGCATTCTCTATGGAAAATTCACTCTTGAATCTGATGTTTGGTTAGTGAAAGCAATTCATCATATATTTTATCTTTTATTGGAATTTTGAAAGCAGTCAAAACTCTTTCGGAAATAAAAAAACTTCATTATTTATCTAAATATTATCTAAAAAAGAATGTAAATAATTAAATAAAGTTAATTAAGATTAGGGTCTTTTGAAATTATGTTCCAAATTATTGTCCAATTTTTGTAATTATTTTCCTTAAAGATGAGAACAATTTTTTTATTAGTGCTGTCCGAAAAAGTTATGGCTTTGTTCATTAATGTTTAACGAACAAACATTGTTCAGTTCAATTGCGTGCCATCGAATCCATTTTATTTATGATTTTATTTCTTATTGATTTTATCAGTTTTCCAATTCATTTAATATTAGAATTGGATTTTCTATGAATTATTATAAGAAAACATAAATTATCTTTGAAAAGATTATTGATTTGAAGTAACATCAAAGCCTTCAAAATAAATCCTAACTTTTATACTTAAAAAGGATTCGATTGCATGAACTGTGAATTTTGGATTAAAGAATTAGAATTTATTTTCAATATTCAGGTCATTTGGAGTTATTCTTTGGGAGATCTATACACTGGCAAAACAACCTTATTTTGGTCACAATAATGAAGAGGTATAAAAGAAACGCTTTACTGAATAAGCACTAATTTAATATTATTTCTTATATATTTTTAGTTAGAAAATTCACATTCAATATATTTATTTTTCTATTTGAAACTGTTTTTTATAAAGTTGTTCTATATCTAAATGTCATGAGATTTAGATTCAAAGTCTTAACTAGAGGTCTTCATTGGTCAAAACTTTCGAACCCAACCCAACCCACGACCCACGGAACCTGCCCCAAACCCACACCAACCCACAGTCAGATATTAAAATTAGGCCCATCCCAACCCACGACCCATGGAACCTGACCCAAACCCACACCAACCCATGGGTTTAAAAGTAAACCTAATACAATCATGGTACGAAAGCGGTTTGGTAGCTCAGCCGGTCCAGGCCTGACCCTCAAATAGTTAACCAGCTCCTTTTATTAGATCGAATATCTATCTTCTTGTAAACTAATTATTTCTTTATAAATTTTTGTAATTGCCATAAATTGTTTTAATTTTTTAACCGACTTGCATAACCCACGGAATCCAACTAATCACTTCACGACCCCCAGCCCCAACCCAAGAACCAGCTCATGAGACCCAGTTCCAACCCACCCCATGACCCATCTTTCCACATGAAGATCTCTAGTCTAAACTATCCTGAATTTTGAACCAGAGTCTACACTATGCTGAACATAGGCATTAAAATTATTCTTTTACATCAATTAATAATTGTTTCTGTTTGTTGTGTTGATAGGTTGTAAAGCTTATACTGCAAGGAATTCTATTGATTCCACCAGAAGATTGTCCGAAATGTATTTATGAATTAATGGCCGGCTGTTGGAAAACAGAGCCCAGAAATAGAATTAACTTTTCAACGATATTAAACCAATTGTTGAAAAACTGTACAATAGATAAACAAAATCTTATTTCACCAAACATTAGAATCAAAGACGAAGAAATAGTTGATATCGACAATTATTTAGTGCCTAATCATTCCAATTTATTTTATTCTCAGACTGTTTTTGAGTGATCTTATGTTTGTTTCATTCGTTTCATTCATTTAAATATTTGATCATTAAATGTAAAACATTTAAATCTTTCTCAATCATTAAACTTTATAATTGATTTAATTAAATCATAAATTAATTAAAAAGAAAAAATATAATTGAAAACTATTTCTAATTTGAATCATCACTGTATATATCATTTGAATTGTAAAAATGCAAAAAATATGATTAGAAATAATTACAATCATATTAATTAAGTACTGATTAACCAATTAGTTCTCAAACTATGAGATAAAGAACAAATGGAGAGAAAATAATTTTATTAGTTAAGTGATTAATGCATTTCGTTTTAAATAATGCATATTTGGAACACTTTATTAAAAATTAATTAATTACCTAATTATTGAGTGTATATAAAACTCACAAAAGTATTAAATATATATTTATTACGAATATTTCTATCAATTAATTATTAGTTATGAAAATGAATGCTTTTATGTCTATATTTAAGAAAAATATAAAGAGAAGCCGAAATGTGCTCCCATTGGGCTTATAATACATAATAAATAGTTACTGATTAGTAGAAAAAAGTTTTATATTGCACTGCATTCACCAAATTAACGCAATTTTGTTTGCTTGTAATCCAACCAGAATGTGCAGAATCAAGGGTTAAGTGTAGTCCAATCGGTCACATTTGGAGGCATTAAAAAAGCTAAATCAGTAGTCAATATAAATCAGTGTCATTTTTTAAACTCTTTTTTATGAACCGAAAAATCCTGAAATTCATTTTAATGAATGTTGTTTTTTGGTGAAGTAAACTGAATAAACATTTTTCGCAACAATGAACTCATTTTAATGATATTTTTTTGTTAACGAAAGATTTGAAATTGCATTGTATTCATACTTTGCAAACGCACTTTTAAATTGATATTAATTGGATTTCTAATAAATAGAAGAGAAGAATTATAAAGAATTAAATATTTTGAAAGTTCTCAAAACACAAATGCAAAGTTGAGTTGTCAATTAAAATATGTAGATTGAGACGAGTGCACCTCAAAATTGTTGTAAATATCTAATTAAATTAACATTAAGGGTTTGCAGTGTAGTATAATTTATACCATTCCATCATTTAAAATATTTCCCTATATTAATAAAAATACTGGAACTACAACTTGTTGTCCGCATAGTAATAGAAGTAATGATAATTTTAGTATACATTATGAGAACAAAAGCGAATTCTCATAATAATAATAACACGTTGGCTAAAGTTTTTCAACTTAATAAGTTTAAAACCTATTAAAGCATTTTGAATGAGAAGATAGTTATCTATAATTAAAGAAGCATTTTTCACATCATTTATTGCTTGATATAAAGCTAATATGGAAACATTTTATCTTAAAAAAACTCGTAAAAACTTAGGTAACATTTCGATTAGATCTAAATGTACCCAACATTTGCATTATCTTTTGGTATAGTCTTTACGTAATACAAACTCGTAAGTAGTGAAGAGCATAAGCTATTTTTACGAGCTTTAGCTTCATTTTTAATGTAAGCTTTAGCTTGAGCTTAGGATCCTGAGCTTGAGCTTTGAACTTATTGTAAAAATACCAATCTAAATTTAAAACATTAATTTTCGGTTTTAATGTTTGTCTAATAAATAGAATACTAAGTTTATAATATAATTAGAACTATAATTATCAAAATAATTTAAATCTCATCGTAGATGTGATTCAGTTTTCTGAAAGTTTGTTAATTCTTTAAAATTAAATAAGGCGAGATCCATTAAGCACGTACGCACTCATAGGGGGGAGGGGGGGGGGGTCTGTCAAAAGCGTACAAACTCATATTCTATTATATGTTTAACATTAGGTCACGTATAAAAATGCGTACAGAGGGGGAGGGGGTCTAAAATTTGACTTTTGTTGCGTACATACTTAATGGATCTCGCCTAACTAGAAATCAAATAGACAGAATCTTAGAAGTTCTCATATGCGAGCTTTAGCTTGAGCTTAAGCTATAGCTTAGCTTATACTCTTCATTACTCGTGAGTTATTACACCCACTTCCATATCTCTCTGGTGGTACTTACTTCTCATTGAGTTGGTGTCTTCTCACTTCGCAGAATCTCATTTCGCAATTTCCTGTAAAATGAAAACTTTCGCGAAATAAAATTCCGTGAACTGAGATATACAGTAAAAGCTCGATATAACGCACCTCGATGTAACGAACATCTCGTTATAACGAACCCATTTTAGTATCTAAAGTACTTGAGCATTTGAATTACGATACATTTCTTACTGATATAGGGTTAGTCTATTCCCAAATGAATTAAAATCAAGTTTTAATAAATTTAAATATGAAACTGATATAAAACTCTTATAAAATTCAGATAAAATCCACGTAAAAGTATATTTTCAAGCACAGGTGTAATACAAAATTGTTTATAAAAATATGTGCTTTTACAGTAAATATTAATTGAATAAAATAATATTTGATTGAAATTGAAAATTAATTGCAAAATTATAAATCAAAATAAATATCTTTTAAGTTTACAGGTAACGAAGCATTCCTATTAATTGAACATCTATTTTTTTTGCAATTAAAATGCTTTAAAATCTTAAATACAGCTGAAATATACTAAATTTTGATATAACGAACCAAAATTTTCACCCCTTGATGGTTCGTTATATCGAGCTTTTACTGTAATCGATTGACTCTCATGTCTCACTCATTTATTTCTATATTACTGTACAGTATGTGTCTCTCTCTTTCCGTTTCATTCAATTTAAACAAAATCGTAAAAAGGGTTCACTGTATTTACAATAATTGAGAGTTTTCTGTTGAAAAGCTTAAAGCCATACAAATTTTCAAAATTTTATTTAACAAATAAAAAAAATTTAAAAACTTTATTATCAAATATGAGATGTTTGTGAACTTAATTTAAGTTTTAACTAATAATTGACTACTAGAGTAAAATAGTGTAGAATAGAGTGGAGTTAAGCCTACTTTTTATTACCTGTCTTTGTTCTCATTCAGAGTTTCCCATTCAGTCCATTCAGTAATAAAACAGTTTTTTCTCTAATACTAAGGCATTAAAGATATAAATCGTGATTTCAGATGCGGAAGAATAGCGTTGCAAAACGTATTGAGGGGAAGGATTTCGGGGAGGAAGTGGAGGGACAGCAAAGGTGTGGGGAAGTGATAGGGGGTTCCAATGGTTGCTCTCGAC
>JAQGCH010000803.1:0-19417 GCA_034699485.1 Nanhermannia elegantula | reverse complement strand
GTTAACTATCTTTCCAACAGGGGTGACCGGAATCGACTTCTGTATCCCGACCGAATGAAGGGGATAATGTCCCAGAATAGTGTATGTGCAACTTTATGAGAATTGATTATAGAATTTATTAAATAATTATCAAAAAATGACATGAAATACTATGATTTCATATACCTGTATTTAAACAATTAAACATGAAGAATCCATTAAATTTATAAGCATAAACTATACTCTTACCAGTATTTATAAACTAATACATAAGGTAAATAAAACTTTTAAAAACGTCTTCAAAATGATTTAAAAACTTAAAATAAGAAAATAAACAGCAATTTGTTCTCATTAATATTCTTTAATTCTAAGTTATTTGTAAAATGTGCTCAAATCCTAACCCAAATCCCAAATCAATCATAAAATATTTACACTTATGCGTTTGATAGTAGTGTTTATTTTACAAGTCTATCAATAACATATGGAACTATCTCTTAAGATAAAGATTTTATTAATTTACTCTATTTATGAATAATTTTTTTCAAAATCTAATCAATTTTAAATAAAACATGGTATAAATTATTGCAGCGCTTCAGTCAATACAACATAAGACTTGCACTTTATTTGTTTTTTTTACAGTTATACTTATTACAAGATTTTCTCATATAATTTAGTAAATAGTTATTTAAAAATTACTTAAAGAAAACATTATTCTCAATTAAATAAGCAATTAAATCAATTAAATTAGTGCTTATATCTAAAAATCATGTAAGTCAAAGTCAATGTTAATTTTACATTAAGCTTGATTAAGGCTTCAGTAGTATTAAAATAAAGATTAAAAAAGTCACTTAAGTTTTAGATATAAAATGTTTGTTAAAAATAGCATTAAAAGGTCGACATATGAGTTGTGGACAAAATATCTTTTGCAGATATTGATATCAAATCATTTCGTATATCATGCCAGAGCGATGTCTACAATGAAGAATCAAAATGTATCGGAGTTATGTTTATTAAATATCCAGAAGGAGCAAAAATGACACATAACTTTTCACTCAAACCGGGATATATTTATATAAAATCTGTTAAGCAATTAAATGATAGAATTAAATCACTTTTAGAAAAGTATGGAATTCTTTACTCCTATTCTTCAGATAGTTTTCAAGAAGTATAGACTGGAAAAAGAAGTTGGGTTCACATTGAATGTGGAACACATATCTGTGCCTTTGTCGGCATGTATTCTATATAAAGAGATTTATCCGAAGGTGATATTTAAGAAAAGTAATCGTCATTTTGAAACTGAAGATGAATTTATTTGTTGGTGTCGTGAATATTACAAGTCAGAGGAGTTTTTCGATGAAATAAAATTAAAGTTTTGGTTTAATAACATGAAAAATCCTAATCGAGAGATAGAAACCAGCGAATGGAGCGAATAAGTTAACAAAATATTTATTGTAACTGACAGTCTCATAAACTTTAAATTAACTTTTAAACAAATATAGTCCACGATTATAAAAAACAGTGTTTATAGTAAACCCGCATAAAATGAATCCTTTATTCTCTACCCAACACTTCATAATCATATTAGAGTACGTGAGAAAGTTTTCAGTTAAACCCTATTTGTGCCATATCCAGGATTTTTGGCCTGTTGGGGCCAAGTACATAAAAATTAGGAAATAAAATTGATTTATAAGCTCGTGCTCTGGTATACTAACTTATTACATGTTTTTGGACAAATTAGAGACGGAAAACTATGAAGAAATGAAAAGTTATTCAGAAAAGTCGTAAAAATTTTGATAATGTGAACTTACCTACAATTAATTTCTTAAGCTCAATACTGGCAGCTCTTGGCTCCACCGCTGGCCAATGTAGCTTTGCCGCTGGCTACTGCACTGTTATAATTAACCCTTTAGGCTGCACAGACCCGCTCATTATAAACGGAAGTTAGTTTAGATCAATATTTGTTGTTTATTCTTATTTACGTTCAGTACATGCTTATTATGTTTTCCTTAAATGTAAATCTAAGGGTTTTTATATGGGTTTGTGTGGGATTTTTTATCCTATCTAAATTATGTTCAAATCAAGCACAACATGTTTACTGTTAAAAATAATCTAATAAATTAAACATATAAAGTGTTATAAAACACATACTGTTTTATATTATACGCAAATAAATTATATAAAAACATTGAATTTATTTATATAATTAATTATATTTACAGCAATGATAAGTTATACAAAGAGTTATATACAAAAATTCATTGTGAAAGGGCATGAAATACATTGGTAACTAAAATTGGAGCCCTGTCTGAAGTAAGGGCGTAACTCAATTGTACACTATTTATAAATTTTTGTACTTTATTATCAGTTATCTTATAATTTTAATTGCAATATATTTTCAAATGATGCATATCTTAATATTTTTAAGCATAAATAGTTTTGATTCTGATCTGATTAAATCAATTAGAATCACAATTTGCAGAAAATAAGAGATACTCCCTAGCTTTCAAACAGTGCCCCAATTATATAATCTTTTAAAAGTGACATTTATTTTATTATTAAACATCACTTTGATTATTAGGAACAAAATATCTTCTATTACTTTCAGGCCTTATCATAAAAGCAAAAATAAATGCTAATATTATTTCAATCAGAGACAGTATGACATAATTTATCGTTGGAGCTAATGATTGACCAATTCGTGAAAAGCTATAGCAAAGCGCTATAACGTGTAAAATTGCAAAAACCAAAACTCCGTAAAACTTTTCACTAATAATCAAATAGAGATAAAGCGCTACAAAACAAAATTCAAAAATGATTATCAAAGTAATTATAGCGCTAACCATCTCTTGGTCATAGTCATGATTATCTTCACTTTTAATAAATTCTAACAAATCGTGGCGTTGTATGACTAACTCAACGCTCGAGACAATTAGAAATACAACTATAATGACAACTAATAATAACTTTACAGTTTTGAAACTTTTGTAATTATTGCAGAAATCCATTTGATTTCACTTTTATCTGATCGAAAACAAATTATAATTTTTGAAATAAAACTTTTATTTCATCAAGTTTTCTATAGAATTGAACTCAATGTCAAAAAGTATGTAACACTTCACGTGGTTTCTAATGTAACTGAAAATTTCTCAAAATTGTGTATATAATAAGCTTCTACTCTATAATTAGATATGAATATTGTGTTATTTGGTGTCCTTGTAGTCAAAGACACACTCAATCATTATTATGTATTAGTTTTTTAAGCAAATTTGAAATTTTATACAAGTATACGATGAGTGCTAATAAAAAAAGTAAATTTATTATGAAATTCAAAACGAAGACAAAGTTTGACTTAAATTTTCAAATGCAACGAATTCATGAATATTTATGAATTTTTTGTATAATAAGAAATCTAAATCTTTACTGATTATAATTCTTACACATATAATACAACAGATAAATGTGATAATTATTAAAAAGTTAATATCAAATATGCAATAATCATAATCAGTAGCAATGGTTGCATATAAATAATGACTTGACATGATTTATAACTTTCTATTCATTATTCTTATACATTACTATTGTTATTAACAATAGGATGCATGAAATGTATAAATGAAACTAAAATAAAGTTATATTAATGCTCAGAGAGCGTGAGACAAATTCAGGATGCATTTGAATACTGTATATACTGTCTGTATAAAGTATCTATAGATTAAGACTCGGTTTATCACACGTAACAAATAGTCATTAGCATCATTACGTGTTATATTAGTTTTAATGCCTTAATTCATACGATTGGAAAAGTAGTCCTAAAATTCAAGCCAAACAACGTTTACTCAATTTCGGTTAAAACATTTGAAACTCTGATACTCTGAAACTCTGATATTCCCTATTAAGTAAAAATATCTCAACAAATCATATTCGATAAAAAATTAACAAATTATATCAACAAAAATTACTTTAGAGTTATGTCTCAAATGAAGTCGAAGGCACTATAGCTATACCATCAACAGATTGCTCATTAACTTCTTCATCATCACACTTATCAATTACTATAATAGGTTTTGGACCACAAAGTGACTCAAGTCTTTGCATTCTCTTAATGTCAAACACAAAAATGAAGCCCAGAATAGAGACTATTATATTAGCGATTATGTGAAAAATATCATACAAATCGATTTTTGGCCTTAATGTCAATCGAACATCAACTAAAGTCAATAAGTTTACTGATGTCATAGATATCGAGAATATTAATAATAATATATAATTTCCGTTATCACCACCGATGGCACCAATTATTCGCAAAGTTAAACCTTTTTTTAAATAAAATTAAATATTTTTGAGACTTTGCAAAAAAATTATAAAATATAAGTCAAGTTTTTATCATTAAAAAGGATTTATTTATGGATTTAAACTCATTTGCTTTTAGGTTAAAAAAATGTTTTCTTTTGACAAAATTATTAATCAATACTAAAAATCTATAAATGATTAATCAAAATGTAATAAAATAGTGATAAATCCATTTAAATAAGAAAAAGTTTTTACAAACTTTATTAAGCACTAAATCTTTTAATTAATGCTATAAATATTGATCTTAACCTAAATAAAAGATAAAAAATAAAAATAATCCACAGAAAAAAGAGTTACCAATTATGATATTAATAGCCACTAAGAAATCAATTTGACGTATATTTGAGACCAATGTTATCACAAACGGCAGAAAAATAGTTACAAAGAATAGCAATATAGAAATGGAGAGAATTGTGAGAAATGAAAATTGAATTGTTTTAAATAAAACACAATTTGAATAACTAGAAGAGGGAATCATTGATGCATACGATCAATAGATAAGTAATATAAAGGAAAAAAGTAATAGGAACTAAATTAGGAATAGGCTAAAGAAATAGTAACTTGGTTTTTATTTTGCATTTTAGTTGCCATGGGTTACAGTTTTCATCCTTTCATCCCATTCTCATAAAAGTAATAAATGAATCATAAAAACATCAAAAATAGAGTAATTATTTGTATAACTGTTTGCAACTGTCAGCCCAATCAATAAATTCAATTATTTCATGTCTTCTCTATCTCTATGTTTCTGTAACATTATATCCAATATATAAAAGTCGTGCCAAATGTATTGTTTCGTTGATAGAAAAACTGCTTATTTTTAGCGAAAACTACAGTAACTTCTTAGTAATTATTGCTATCTTTATACGCGTGAGAGACTACTCAAAAATACAGCATTTTATGACAAAATTGCGGAAAATAAGTGCTAATCTATTTTTGATTATAAACCCGCAAACAAAGTTTTTTTACTTATTATAAGTGCAAAAAATTAACAAAATTTATCTATAATTCAATTTGATTTAAAAGCATAGCTTCTTATTCTGATTTTTATTTAAATAAATTAGTTTTTAAACTCTGCTTAACAGAAATGCATTAAATAGCTGTTGACTTATGTTAATTAAACAAATTTTTAACAACAATTTTGAACGTTTAATACAAGTAATCACACTCAGCAGTAATTAAAACCGAAATTTAAAACAATTTAATGAATAATTTATGAGTTTTCTCCTAAATAGAGTTCAGAACTTAACTTATTTCGTGACAAAATAAAGCAAATATTATCCAAACTCTTAAAATAGATTATAAGCTGGCAATTTGTAAGCTCTTTGACTTAGTTCAGAAGTTAATCTCTTGAGTTTGAACCAGAGCTGATTTTGAATGATTTTCATTTATTAAGCGCTCAAAAAACTGAAAGCATGAACAAAACTATTGAAGTGTTCAACTTTTCAAGTTATTCAACTAAAAAAATTATTAATAAACTAAGTGAATGACATCATGACATCTCAATAGCACAAAGTATTTTCATACAGATCGACAAACATACAGAAAACTGATTAAAATTCTGATTTCTTTCAATAACAACTCATGACATAGGATATTGTTTAAATACATATCTATTTATAACCTAATATATTATACATTCTTAAAAAAGTTTCTTTTGAATACAGAAACAATTATTACTTGTGTCACACAATAAATAATTCCCAACCAATTATAATGAAATTATCTTATATTTTGATGGGATAAGTGATTGTTTGTGTGCTGAGAATCACTCAAACCTATTAATGCATGAAAAGCAAAAATTCATTGTTTTAAAAAATTATTATTGCATTAGCGTTGGTATAAAAAACGTTTATATATATTTTTTAAAGTGAAAAACAAATCCTTAGAGTTTAGACACTATTTTTCGCGAGTAGTCCTATTGAAATATATAATATAATACTTTCTCGCATATAAATAGGAGAAAAGCCTGTTTTAAAAAACTGGGGGAAAATTTCATGTCAAGGATGGGGAAGGAAAACAGGGAGGATATGAATAAAACTGGGATAGCAAGAGGATGAATAAGCGAGCTACTCATACAGTTGCACACTGTTTAGTTATACGCTTTATTGGTCAAACTGGTCTATGTTTCAAAAATTTAATGATTTTTAGTGAAAAAATTCAAATCTAGTATTTAATCAATTTTTGTTGAGCTCTTTTGGATTAAATTGCACTTAAGCTTAAATTTTGACATCTGTTTTGGTTAAGAGAGTTTAGTGTAGTTTATGTGTGACTGTGCAGCCGTTGTAGGAGCTGTTGGGTGTACTGTATTATTATGGTTTTAAATGGCTTTTACAGGCCGTGGAATGGACTTACTTTTGGTAAGAGCCAGAGCTTTACAAAAGTGAGACATAACACATACCAGAAATATTTTTTTGTTGTCAGCGGAGAGTATAAACATTCTTCTGATGGGCGACAACTCTCTACTGTTCCTTAAGGAAAAAACTTTATGAGACTTGAAAAAATTGAATTAAAATAATACCCAATAATACCCAATAATTGCTATTAAGTGAATATATTTGTGATGTATCTGTAATAATCAAACTGATTGTCTTCGCTGTTTTTCATCATGCTATGTGTCCTGTGTGTAGTGAACTCATAAAATAATATTTTTCTCATTTCCAGAGATGATTTATTGATGTAAAGAAGTGAATAACAACAATTAATGATAATAAATAATAAGATTGGGTGTAAAAAATAATTTTAATTGCAAAAAGTCAATAGAGACAGTACGTCTAGTAATACGAACAACACAAATAATGGCTAAGCTATTAGCCATCAAATGCTCATTAATAATACTCCAATTGGTATCACTTTCAGTGGCGTCTGTGATAATTGTAGTTTATTATAATCCATGGATTAATATTATAATAGATGTGGAAAATGGTAACAAATTTGTCGAACAATTTCGCGGTATAGAAGGCGAAGAAATTGTGATATTTATCATGTCATTGGCCACTATAGTTGTCAGTGTGTTGGGTATAATCGGAGCAATCAGAGGACAGGACCACAACCATTGTTTGCTCAATTTTTATATGACAACCTTAATTATATTCCTATTTGTAACATTCGTAGCACTCTTGGGAACCATTTGGGAGGTAATTAATAAATTAATTAATAAAGAAGTTGACTTCAGCGACGACAACAATCGACTCAGCAGAAAGATTGATAGCATGCAAAATGATGATAAGTCATCCACAAATAGTCATCTGCCTAACTCATGGTGGTATTTAACTAAGTCATTCCTATTTATTTTGATATCAGCCACTATTTACGCCACTTCTATTAAGTTAACCCGAAAAATACTTGACTCTGATGACAATTACCTTGAAGCTGACGACGATAGTGGTCGTCATTTTAATATCAATAATGATCACGAAGATAATACCAAAGACTCATCTTTTACACGGGTCTGAATTTTTGTGAGGAACGCATTCACTAAACTAATTGGTTTTCTCCCTGTTTTTTCAAACATGTGTTTTAACTCATTTTTTAAATGCTTAGTTAAAAGTATTTGAACTTTTATCCTATGGCCAAAAGATTCAATTTTTTTGTGCTCATTACTATTGACCGCAATTTTTTTCCTGTTAATCAGTCTCTTAATTATACAGTGATCTTAATGTGTTGCATAACAAAATTGAAACAAATTCTGAATTCTCTTTATAAGAGTTATTTCACTCAGTTTTCAATTTTATCTGTCTTACATTCATATAATCTCAATATCTAATTAACATTAACTTATGTATAACTTAATCTATTGTAATATTTATTGTAAACTAATTATTATATACAATACTTGTGAGTAATTGTGAAATTTTTGTAGAATATAAAAATTTCATTTTCAATCAAATCCTTTTTGATTATCAGAAAAGATTTTAATTAAACTTTTTTATTAATTAAGATCTTTTTTATTAAATGTACAAAACCTTTATTGCAATTAATTAATGGGTGAATAAGTAGTACTTGTAATGAGATTATAAGCCAAAAGCTAAACATTATTATCAGAAATAAAAATTAGAACTTTTATTACGAGAAATATAAGAGAGTAAAGAAAAAGTATTTATGAAAATGATATTATAATGTAATGCTTTGAGAACTTTGAATGAGACCAATAAATAAGGAAATTATATGCATAAGTGTATGCATAAGTGAACTCAAGTATGAAAAGAGGATTTCATTTCACATTCACAACTGAATTAATAAAACTTTGTTTACATCGTTAGGAAATTTTAAGAATTTCTTTTAATAAATTTTTATCATCTGATTAGAAATGTTTAGCTTTCAGTTTAAGATAAATTTTTTAGATATTTATTCACCTTTGATATTAGTATTAAACTAAAACTCATTGAAAAAACTTCACAATTGTGTGTTTCTATTGGTGTATTTGAATGTATTTTATACTATGATTTTAGTCTCGAAACAGAATAAATAAATGAATTTTTGACAAGAAAAGTTTTATTCAAAATTAAATGTATAATTTCTGAACAAATTAATAAATTATTTTCAAATTTTATTCAAAATTGTCATGAGATTCAAGAGATGTCTTAAGTTTTATATCCGTAATAACCTATTTATATAACTTAAACTTTTTTCAATAAAATGATTGAGTAATTAATTGGAAAGAAGAAAAAAAATCATGAGATCAAATCATTAAATAATTACTTAATCACTTAATATCATTAATAAGTTATAAAAATTAATTACTGTTTTAATGGAAACCAATGTAAAGTTATTGAGAGTTATTATTTCACTTCAAATGAGGAAAAATGATTTGAAACTAACGCTTAATTGAAAAATAAGGGAAATTTTTCTTGAGAATTAAATAAAAAGTTAAATTAATCTTAACTAAAATTTGATAATTAGGTAACTTTTATAACGCTTTAAGTAAAATAAATTTGTGAACTTGAAATAGCTCTGACTTAAAGCGATTTTACTATTTTTAATACAGATAATAAACTTATCTTTGAGATCATTACTGTGTTTGAGATTATTACTGTGTTTGAGATTATTACTGTCTTTGAGATCATTACTATTCACTACGTTTGACATTTGAATGATTCATGAAAAGGAAAGTCGACATTTAAAATAAAACATTTATTACGAAAGCGTAGGAATAATTTTCTATTTGTGATAGATTTACGAAATAAGGCTCTCTTTTTATAACTATTTGATTATATCTTCTGCTTGTGTCAGAAGTAGAGGTTTAGTCAATTAAGTGAAAAAATAGTTAAAAAATAGTTAAAAATAGCTAAAAATACACTTCTATGAGCTCATGATATCAAACACGATGAAAGTTTTTATTGCCACAGAATTTCATTTTCAGCTTTATTGCCGATAATAATACTGGTATTATTGTCAGATCATTTTAACGTTTATTATTTTAAATATAAATTATATTCGCTATAGATTTTGATTTCGAAATTGTCAAATAATTTTCTTCTTAAACCTATTGCGTGCACACAACTGACTAATTATGATCTTTAAATAGTAAGCAATAATAGTCTTTTGAAGCATTTATTGGACATACAGTGGAAATAAAAAGCCAATTAATCATTAAAGTAGAAAATGATTGGCTTATTATAGATTAAACACACAATTAATTTAAATAAATATTCAAATAAATTATTTGCTTTATCACAATAATTGGCTATAATTGTCTCACTGATGACTTAGTGACACAATTATTATTGCAGTTATATAATTAATTGTAATAATGAATAATTTGAATCTTAAATTTTGGTTAATTTTGCAGAACTTCTGGAACTTAATGGAAAAACTTTTTACTCTTTCATTTTTGAGGAAAACTTAGATTAACTTAATATTAATGATTAAATACCGGTCTGAGGCAGAGCTCTGTATCGTCTGCTATTTATCGAAAAAATGCACAAATTCTCGTAATTTCTTATCTATCAAAGAATCTGTCTATAGATCAGACATTTAAAATCGATTAAATTTATGTAAATGATGAGAGTTTTTCAAGATTCATATCTGAACTCATGGAGTGCATGAGAAATAAGATTTATTTTCTAAGATAAAAAATACTATAGAAATAATTTTGTTAAAGAGTAAACGCCTTTCAAAACATAACCGCAATAGTTATAAAAGTAAAAAATTCAAACGAGTCAGTCATTTGAATAATTTTAAGGCATCTCTCATCTGATTCATAACACTTTAAAAGAAACTTTAATTTTCATTGAGAGACACATTTTGAATACAAACAAATGCCTGATTCATAACCTTAAAGATGAACTAAAATTGTTATGAACCATAAAATGTTTGACTTGTGGGTTGGCCTAAAAAATAATTAATTTTGAGCTTACATAACAAATTTCTAAACAGTTTAGACTTTTTTATGGTTATCCTACTATTTTAGAAATGTATCCATGAGTTTAATTATTTGTATTTAAACGCTCTGATTGTTATGCGCGGTATAACAAAACAATTTGTTTTATTATATGTTTATTATTTTATTGTTGTTGAAGAAAATTAATTTTTTCTAAAATTTGTTGTTTTTTTGCTCAGATTTCTTATTATTTAATGATGAGAATAGTTCTCACATTTTTTCATTTCAATACTTTTCGTGACAGCACTACATATGTTTTTTAAAGACTATCATAGCTTGAGCTCATTTTTTTGTACATTTTTAATGACAAAGCTTTTTCCAATTGTAAAAGTGTGCCATTTATTTAGATTTACCACAAAATTACTAGAAATTTATTAATACAATGTTTTTTAGCCTAAAGAGAGAACTCATTTATTACTTTCCAATAGACTAATGCTCTCAGAAATAGGCTTAAAATAAACACTAGTTTTTACTTCTATTCATAAAAATCAAATATTTATCATGAATTTACTTTTTTATATTTACATACAAATTATGGCTATTAAGAAAAGTTATAATAAATTATTTGATTAGTATTACAATAAATATCATTATGAAGTACTGATATGAATACTGACTTTGAGTATAATTAAGTTAATAATAATTATTTAGTTTACAGAGCGATTTATGTCTAAAAAAAGCTTTTTAATGAGATCTTAAAGTTCTAAACATTATGTAAAGTGTTTTTTTATTTTTTCCACAATTCAATATACTGTATATTTAGCACTAGAGCTGTCAAAAATTAGCTTTTAGTGTTATTTACAACAATTTACATAAGTTTTTCTTTGATTTTCTATAACATATTAGTCTTTGTTAGTTTTAAAGCTATTCACGAGACTACCGGTTGTTGTACTGGTATTGTTGAAGCATGAAATCAGTTGATTAGAGATGGGTGTGAAGTAGTGCTTATTTCTCATGAATTTTAGTTTATATTTAAACAAAATCTGTTCTCAATTTTGTTGGTGAGCTCTATCTGTGAAACCAACAAAATTGAGAACAGCTTTTGTTAAATATAAACCAAAAATTGAAGAGAACATGACTTCAAGTGCTAAATATATATTGAGTTATGAAAAAACTGAACACTTCGTGAAAGTTTTTTACTTTAAAAAAAAGTAATTCATTTTCAGTTTGCAATATTCTTATCCTCTTCGAGATTAACCTTTTTTACAATACAAATATTGGGTATTACAGTGGCCCCGCCTTTGCTCAATAAGTCCTGATATAACATCCAAGAGAATAGGAATCCTAATGCTGTGATTGTGACGTCTAATAGGAAGTTAATTGTTGTCAGAAGTGGTGACCGGAATGCAAAAGTGGTCGCGTGACCGATGGTCACAATGGCAGCCACTATTGCGAAAGCTGACACAAAATGAAAAATCTCGAGCGCAACACCTCTTATCCCGATTACCAGTATTGTCATCGCCAGTAAATCTATAATTATTGTTAGGAATAAAAATCCGATTTGATTATGATATGTAGCGATGTCTGCGATGAATGTTATGACATATATCTGTTTTGAAATTAAAATATTATTTAATTTTTATTTACTAAATAAAAAATTTTATTAAAGATAAATTTTATGTTATTTTATTAATCATTTTTATGGGATATAATAAATTCAATATTTTATTTAGTTTTTAACTTTTTTTTCAATTGAAATAAAAATTCTCATAAATGTTTAGAAAAGGGAATAAAAGTATTACAAAAAAAGTTTTATTACTAAATGAAACTAAAAATAATAGAAAGCCTGAAAATCTAGAGCTAATAAACAAAGGGAAACAAACTTTTTTAATTAGCCTAACAATAGATTAAATTATTTTACCGCAAAAGTTATGACCAGTAATAGAAGTAATAAAGACTGAATATAGCGAAAGGATTTAGACTTGAGGTTACACTGATTGCCATTTGTAATACTGTTTTGATCCATAATTTTAAATATTATTTTCCTCTTAACCAAAAACAAGACACACAATGAGTCAGAAAACTTGCACAAAGGCGTTGTCCCTAACAGTGAGCAATAGATCCCTCACTTCTCTCGCTCTCTTCCTATTACATAAATAGAAAGCCGATGGAAACTAAAGCTCATATGAATGCTATGTTCTATTCGTTTCCCACCCTATGGGAGATACAAATCGCTTGTTTCCATGGAATCCCTATTAGTCTATCAGTCATTTATGAATATAAAATAGAGCTTTTTTGTTAGGCGTCCACCAGAATCAGTACTCTGGCTGACTATAATTATGTCTATTAAGATAATCATTTTAAGTTATGTTCAGTATGTCTCATATCATTGTAATCTAGTTTAGTAAATCGTTTAGTGAGCGCTAATGTGTGGATTTCCTTCTTTAAAATTGTTGAACCAATCGTTCAAAATTATCTTAGAATAGTTTTAAAGATGTTTTTCTTTGCGGCTTATCTTTATGCAAATTGCTTAAAATGTGTTTTTGATTAATGTTATGCAAGTTAAATGTCATTAATGAATATGTGAATTCATGCGAATAATAAATTATTGCTATAATTTGTTTCAAAAGTGTTTTACATAAAATATATCAAAACCAAATTATTTTTAACCTTAATATGAATATTATATAATGATTTTATTGTTATTTTGTTATATATTTATTTGATTGTAAAAATAGTATCTTCTGTCAATCAAATCATCACAATTAAAGTCAATTTTAATTTAGTTCAACTTATGGGAAAAATAAAGTAAAGAATAATAAGATAAATGAGGGTTAAAGATGTGTATAGAAGTTTCCATATTGTACTATTAAGATTTGATCTTAAACCTTAAGATATTCTAACATTTGACCCAAGGTTTATATTAAAAGACAAATCCATATTATCCCCCCGGAGTTCCCCCTTTTGTCATATATATAAAATGAAACTTTGATAGAACAAAGTTTATTACTAGTATTGGCTCAACTTAATTGGATGTGGCGTTTATACTGCATGTGTGTAATGTCTTTTTAATTCTGATTTAAGATATCTCGAGATATTTAGTTAATTTACTAAATTTGTTAAACTCCCTTTTTTAGTGCATCAAATCAAAAATTCTCAATTAGGGATTTTATTACAGTACATATTTTTGTAAATATCATAAAACTTGAACTTTTCAAGATTGAAGTGGTGATTGATAAAAAATGAAGTAATAAACACTGCATAAGGGCTATGGCTATTAGAATTGTTCATAAAAAAGTTGTTAACACTTAATTTGATAGTATTTTTAGATACAAAATGTAATTTATGACTTATTCTAGTGCTGAGAAAAGAACCATTAACTCAATATTTCGATAATTTAGGCACTCAAAGAAGCGTAAAAAAACTTTTTGATTACTGACCCTTTATTAAGAAGGCGAGAGTCGAGCGTCAAATCATCAGATCTAAAATTGCTTTTCAAGTAATACAAGCGTTACTTTTTTAGATATGACATCTCATTTCAAAAAAGATATTCACATCAATTTTAAATCTTTTTTCGATAATATGACAGCTTTCAAAAATTGATGTGATGCTTATACAAATAAAATACCATCTAAATTAAAATTTTTGACTTAAAATTGGGTAACAATGAATGAGCGCGAGAGTTAATCGTGACATAGTTTAAAAAATACTATTTTTTCTTAAGATTTTTTAAGTTTATATAAAAATTTCTACTCTATAAGGATTTATAAGTATGTAAACCAATTGTAAACAAAAGTTAAGTAATTGAAGAAATGACTTGCGTTCAGAAAATGACAAAATTAGAATCTATTACTTCTTTGTATAAAATAAATAGAACTTACTGCACATTAAAAGTATCAGCTCTTATTCCATTCTAAATTACATTGAAAGGCTTCAATTTTTACAATTATTGCCTTAAGCTGTTAGAAGAGATTTAAAAATATCGGGACTTAAACTAATAAATAGGATAATTCTTAACAAAAACATTCCTAAAAGCTGTTCAAATATGTTAAGATTGAAGATAAAAGTGAACGTTGAAGACATGCTGATTTAATTGAGGTTCCTATGTCTAGAATTAACTTATGTAAAAATAATTTATTTATATATGCAATCAAACTATATAACAGATTACCATTTATTCTTAGATTACACGATTATTTTGTAAAAGATGCTCAAAACTGTTTGTATTATTTATATATTTAAAACTTTTAAAACAATTACAGATTATTATTAAATGAACAAAAATTTATTTAATTCATAATAAGGAAAATGTCTTAGTTTAAAAGTTTTGATTTCATTTCAATAAAATGCAAATAAAATATTTCATTTGTATAACTTTTAAAATCGAAATCTCTATTATATTTGAATTCTGGGAAACACAAAGCCCACGATTTTCTATCTTTGAGTATATCATCACAATTCGGGCGTTTGTTTTTCTGAATTAAAGTCATTTTTTCGGTCCAATTAAATAATTCTGAATATTTTTGCTCTAATTCTGTATTTTCTCCGATACGCCTAAAAAATAATAAAATTATATATTTATTAAAGAATTATGAGTTGATTAATAGGACTTTTTAAACAAAAATCTTTTAATGAAATACTCATTTATGTCAATGTTGAACAAATCCTGTAAAATGTATCCGAGACTGAAGATGTCTGCACTCATGTCATATTTATTGCCAGAACTGACTTCTGGTGCTACATATCTAACAGTTCCTAAATATTTAGTATGCGATTGGCCTTCAGATTCGTGAATTGTTGATAAACCAAAATCTGCTATTTTTACAAATCTTCCCTTTATTCCTCTCGTTATCAGAATATTCGATGGCTTTAAGTCTCTGTGAATTATATTCTGTTTATGCAAATAATCAACACTTTCAAGGATTTCGATCAATAATTCACTTGCAATACAATAACCCAAAGGAGTCATTACTTCTAATTGTTTTTGATTCAGTTCTTTATTGAGTATTTCAATGATTTCTTTTAAAGTTTTAAAACACAACTCCATTTGAATGTGTAGTAAATACTTATTATATGGTTTGTATATCGGGTGATCTGATTTCAGTTCTGAATACTTATCAATGAATCCATTTTTCAAATAATAGTTGCCTTCAGTCCAAAATGATTGCAATTTGACAATAAGTTCAGTTTCAGTCAATTTCGATAAAACATTGATTTCTCGTAAAGAGCTTTCTATAAATTCTTCATTTATTGGTATCTTTTTTATAGCAAATATTTTATTACACTTTCTTTCTATTGCTTTACAAACTATACCAAAACTGCCCGAAGATAAGAAACCCAATTCTTTGAAATCTCTATTGTATTCGCATAATTCTGTTTCTAAATTCATAATTTTATTATTTTTTGAGCCTATAGTCTTTGAGTGTTTTATTTCTTTTTTATGACTCGTTTCAAAATTTTCTTTATTCAAGTTTAACGTTTTATTTGTAATTTCAAAATAATTCGCATAAATCTCTTCGAATGAATTGAATGCCGACTCTTGAGGTGTTTTTATTATTTCTTTTTTTCCATAATTGCCCCAAATATAGTAAACATTCTTATCTGAAACCGCAACTGATATATTCTCACGAGAATGTGTTGAGATATTAATGAATTTTTGAGAATTATTCAATTTTTGAGATGAAAATTGCTTACGCTTTTTATAGTCATTTCCCAATTGTCCGAACTCGTTATTACCAAATACATAAATATCTCCATCACCTGATAACAGAAGGTTATGTTCAGAACCACAGCTTATTTTTTGAATTATAATCCCACCCATTTCTATAAGCAATGGTTTATTTGAATGGCTTAATGTTTTCCGAAAGAAGGTGGTTGTGAGTGAATCATAAATACCCAATTCTCCCCATTTATTTGAGCCCCAACTCAATACACGACCTGATTCTGTCAGTGCTAATGAATGACTATCACCACAAGAAATTGCTTTTACTTTCTCATCATTAAAACCTTTCACAGGAGATGGTGATGAGACATACCAGTCATCACTTCCAATTCCAATCTGTCCCAAATCATTTCCGCCCCACGAATAAACTTCTCCATCAATTGTTAATACAATTGTATGATTAGTACCACAACAAATGTCGATAATTCGTTTTTCTATCAAATATTGATTTAATTCTGGATTATATATCATTACGTTATTACTCTTTCCAGTCCCTATACCGCCCCATTTATTTAGACCCCAACAGTAAACTTTGCCAGCACTAGTGCGAGCAATTGCGTGATAATAACTATTCTTGAAATCTACGATTTCTTTATAACTCAAGTTTTCATTTAAAGTCAATTTATTCACTTCATTATCGTTACCAAAACCTAACAAACCGTTAACATTATAACCAAAGCAATAGACCTGATCATCATTTTTAACAAGAAATGCATTTTTCGTTTTAACCCAATCATTGAAAACATATAAATATTTAACATTTGTTTTAATTTCTTCATCTTTTAATTCATTAAGAACTTTGAATTTTTCTAAATAATTATTATTTACATTAAAGGACATTATCTTTCGCTATTATATTCAAAACTCCTCTCTTATTATCACAAATGATATGAACCTCAATAAGTAAACCTATTTTTAACAAATGATTTAATAATTTATATCAAACTAACGATAAGATAAGAAAAATTGATAAATACTGTTTGTGTCAAACAGTTAATAAAATAAAATATTTTATCTCAAACGTTATAAATTTCAAAAATTTATATTATTAAAAAATTGTGTCAGTATGTCTATCTTTGTGTGTGTAAGTACGCAATAATGTAATAAAAATATTTGACAACAATATTATTCAGACTTTAGAAAACTTTTCAAAAAATGAAATGCACTGTAAAGACCATAAGTTTTCGGGATTAAAAATTTAAAATGTAAAACCCATTATCTAAAGCAGGAATTCGCAACCTTTTTTAGAAAAAGAGCCAAATAAGGACCTAATTGGTTGATAGAGAGCCACAAATATAAATGCTGTGTAAAATCACTATTTTATTATATATAAATTATCATTAATGATGCTCTGGGCTCGCGATCGAGAGAAATGTCAGGCTCGATGCTCTCGCTCACGCTTTGAAAAAATGAAACGTTAGAACTCGCGATCAAACTCGGGTACCGATCGTTTATCGATGGTCAAGTCAGCTAATTTCATGATTTGTGAAACTTTTTCTTAAAAAAGATAAGCTCATATTAAGAAAATATTTGATAATCTGTACGATTCTATGATAAAATTTATTAAACAGAATAAGATGTGTGTTTTTTTTATAAAATTATTAATTTTGTGTAAATAAAAACATTGTAGTTTCATAAAAATAATTACGCTGCCAATAATTGGACTGACAAGCGAGCGCGCTCACGCTCGGCTAAAATTGGAAGTGCAGTGATTGTGCCACCCAGCGCCTAACACTCGGGTGTTGAGTATCACTGATTAATTGCAATCAAATAAATGTCAATGATTAGTGTTTTGTTTGTTTGCTATTAATAAGTTGATTGAATTTTTAGCAGTTTTTAACTTAAAATTGGTGTTGAGAAGAGATGTTCGTCTCCCAATCATTTTCTTGTATTACATTTAATTATATTTTAATTTAGACAATTGTATACCAGATTGAAATTATATAAGTTGTAATACGTATTTTTGAGTGTTAATTATTCTATGCATATAATTATAAAATGAATGAATACAAGAGAAAAAGTTAATGTTCATTTTTAAAACAAAAGAGCCACAAAATGGCATCAGAAGAGCCACATGTGGCTCCCGGAGCCATGGGTTGCGAATGGCTCATCTAAAGCCTTATTTATATAGTGAAATAATACAATTTTAAAAACTTAGAAAAAAGTTGCGTAGCAACGGGACTCGTTCGTATATTTAAAAGACAATCGGTTTTTAGTCAGTCCTTATGTCATTTGTAGTGATGCACGCGCTCGGCCTTTACTCTCTGAGAAAATGAAATGCTCGACTATAGAGGGCCGACAGTCTACAGAACCTCAAATAATTTCGTGTTTTAATTAACTGATTAGCTGTTGCTTTGCATAAATAAAATGAAGGAAACTATGAATATGTTATGGGTCAGAATGAATTACATGATATTATAAAAGTTAAATTTTTAAAATTTTCTAATATATTAATGTGTAACTAAAGAACATTATTTAATTAATATTACAGAATATTTTTATATTTCATAAATGAAAGTTAACATTAATAAGTTGAGTTGTGATTATCGTTTATAAGAAAATTTATTTATTTAATTCAATAATTTTTCGAATACATATTATATAATATCTCATCGATATTGTAAATCACATATTAATATTAATTAAGAAGAGATGAGAACATATCAGTGGAATTATAAACCTGTCCGCCATCAATCAAAAGAATTGCACCAGTTATGAATTGTGCATCAGATGAGGCTAAGAATGCAATACCTTTTGCAACATCTAAAGGCTCTCCTATTCTTTTCAATGGTATGCCGTTTTTCATCATGTTATAGAGCATTTTAGACACCTGTTCAGGCATTTGATTGAAATTTGCCCTAAGTGCATTCGTGTCTGTAGAACCAGGACTACAAAAATGCTTTCATTAGTTATTTTATTGTTTTCATTACAATTATTTGATATATAGAAATATATTTACTTAATTGAATTCACTCTTATGTCTGGAGCCAATTCTAAAGCCACCACTTTTGTCAGCATATCGAGAGCTGCCTTTGCCATCTGAT
>JAQGCH010000802.1:0-19429 GCA_034699485.1 Nanhermannia elegantula | reverse complement strand
CTATGATTGCGCCGTTTGACTGACAGTGTGCTTGTGATTGACAATGATTGTGATTCGATGAATAATGGCTTTCACTATGATTTAAATGATTACCATTCGCAAGAGTGGGTTCCATATAAATATTCGAATCGCTGTTCATTGCATTTGTGAGGGCACTTGTCATAGCATTTGTCAATAGATGATTGCTTTGATGGGATGACATTCCATGACTCCGATTGGGATAATCTTGAATTAAAGTTTCCGAACACATCACCCATTGATATGAATTTTATAGTTTAAACAATTAGTAGCATATCATAACTTACTAATACATCTAATAATAGTTGAAATGCCAACTTTGGTGAGTTTGAACACGTTATGACTGTTATGACACGAGAAGCTTTTGGCAACTTTACTAACTATAAGCTTGTCTTTCATTCACTGCACTCGACTTCTACTTTCTTATCACATCTTTTGAAAGTTTGCATTTTATCAAATACTTTTGACACTTATTTAATTAACTATTTAATAGAACTAACACTAAAATAGTTTTGAATAAATAGCTGCACAACAAAGAAAAAAGGCCAATATTATCAAAATATAAATCCTCGCATCACAGTTGGGAGCCATAAGTATACGGCAGGCATTATAGTAATACAGGTAAGGGCAGGTAAGGCTGCACCCTGTGGGTCAAAATATGCATGGAATGTGGATCGCAATTTGGCATTCAGGACGACGTCATACCAAGAATAAGTCGGGTAGACTTCATTCCTTTAAAAATACAATACACAGGTTCTTCTTTCTATAATTCACTTCATTTCTACATTCATTACTAAAATACCTCAACAGTAATGTTATTTACGAGGTATGCAATCATATTAAGTTTTGTCATTCAAAAGATGCTTTCAAATCAAATCATCTTTCATTTAATTTCGATTCATTTGTAATATTTGATTACTTATGTTTTCACCATTAAAGCAATAAAACAAAATGCAACAACTTTTTAATTTTGGCATTTAAATGCACTTCAAATTTTTTAAATTGTTCGTTCAGTTTTTTAAATGTATTTATTCAAAAATTTGTCATTTTAGCTGATATTAATTGATGCAAAGTTCCATAAAAAATTAAATATTAATTTCTTCTATTAAATAATTTTATATAATTTTGGATCAAAAAAACAAAAGCTTAAACTTTTTTTGCAAGCAGTCGAAAGTATATTTTGCAAATTACTTTTATTAATATCTATTCTTAATATCGATAAAATAATATACTTCTGATAAGTTTTGAAAGGGGAGTCTGAGTGTGTTGTTTTTTAAGTTTTTGAAACTTATTAATAGGTTATCAATGCTTTTAAAAGTGTTTTGAAACTAGCGTTGCAAAGCATTAAATTAATATTAAAATTAATATTAAATTTAGTGCATTCAGAGAAAATTTAATAAAATCATAGGAAAAAAAGTTAAGATGAAAAAGTCAAAAATTGTTTTCGATTGAATATAATAATAGATTATTAGATAATAATTTGGCAGAATTTGATATTTGAGAGTTGAATTATGGCAAATATAAGACTAAATTTAGGAGAACCTAATGTTTTCGATGATAGAATTTTAATATTGTGCTGTATTTTTAAATTTTATATTATTTATCTCTGGAGAAAATTATTTTTAACAACGCTATTTGATACTAAATTTTTCAGTTGATCGTTATATAAATTCAATTTTTACATCCATTCAAAAATTGATTGTAATTTTGAAACTTACTTATGAACAAAAATAAACTTCAAAATAAAAGTAATATCCTATTATAATATCAGGTCTGTTCACAAAATTTAAACAGAAAGCCAAATAATAGAAAAAATTAAGACCAAGAGTCAAAATGTGTCATCCATAAATTAATTTATGCCCTTTAAGGTGCCCTTGTTCAATGATAAACAAAATCCACATGAACTCTTCTTCGAGGGTTTGAGACATTACGCCTATAAAATTTCATGCCTTTGCCTATTTGTATCAATTACATGATATTATTGTGTTTTAGAGAAATCTGTTAATTTATATATATTAATAGTAGAGGTAATACTTTTCGGGTTTAACCCGATTGAACCCGAATCGAACATGCGCATTGAACGGGTATAATCACGTTTTTTGCTCAAATATTGATTTATTATAAATATTCTAAACATTTTTGCAATTTAAAAATCTTAAAACAGATTGTCGCTTATCATTAAGTGATGAACCCCTAAATATACACTAGATTTTGTATTTCAATGGAGATATAGAGGTACATTTTCATTAATACCTGGCATTTTTTTAATTTATGCACCAGAAGTTGAAAATAAATCGGGGACGCCAAAGAATAGCTGAATAGACACTGTTTTACTAATTATTACAACAATTATTAATAACTATTATTTTGTAATTACTATTGTTTACTATCTCTGTAACGAAAGCTATTTTCAAACTTTTTCTCTTTAAATAAGTTAACGACTCGACTGTCGCGTAAATAAATGGATAATTCATTTTACAAATAAATTGATTAAAATTGCATTCCGTCTAACTCTAGATATCATAATTGGGTCACAACTCCTGACCACCACTTCCAGGTGTTAACTTCTGACATTCAGCACAAGTTTTCACTATAACTTCAACATAAGAAGTCAGGTCTTAAACTACATTTATATGAACTTAAACATAAACTAAATATTTAACTTCAATTAATTAAAATACTTCTGTAATTTTATGACTTTAATACATTTTTATTATTACTTACTTGTATTTACAATACATAAAAAATAAAGTGATGATTATTATTAGTTAATAATTAACTGATAGTAAAAATGAAAGATTATTAAAATCCGTATTTAGAACGAGTTTGACTTTTAGTTATCCGATTGGCCGCCCATTGGTTTTTGAGTTCCACTTCACGTTGTTTTGCCTGAAATGCCAAAAAAGTGATTTGATGTTTACGTCGAGCCGTAGATGTGGGTAAAACTCCATTATATGGCTCTTCTTTTTCTTCACTAATTGTTTTCAACCAATCTTTAGAATGACTCAAATGTTTGGAGACATCGACATCTATAATATTGATTTCTTGAGCCGTCTCTTCTCCGAATTTGGATGCGATCAGCTTTTTATATGTCATGTCATCAAGAGATGGAATTTTATTAGTTGAAGAAGTGGCTGAACTGGTATTCGGTGTCATATAATTAGCATTTTGTTCGTATACTTCTTTGGGTGAAATGAAATCATGTTTTGCTTCAATAGATTCAGGTTTTGGTCCATATTCTGAATCATAGAAAAACAATTCGTTATTAATATTTTTATTGAGATTGTCATCAGTTTTGTCGTCAATAAAAAAGAAGTCAATCTTTTGCTGAGAGTTATCTTCTGTAGACTGTACTGAAGGTTTAGGTAAAGATGTGTTTAATGTTTTTGGTGACGGAATATTAGCTTTCGATCGAATCACTGACTGAGGCATTAATGACTTGTTTGTCACCAAATTTTTAGGCTTTGGCAATAATGCCGAAAGTCCTGTTCCAGCATTCGATCTCTTAAGTCTTTTTGATTTCTTCAGTTCTTCATCGCTGTCGTTGTCTTCAGAGTAATGCTTAAGAGAGGGAACGGATATCTTGATTGGACCAAAACCTGGCTTTTTATTTACTATAATATCGTTTAATGAGTTCATTGCAAGTGATGAATGACTTGCTTTCGGTGCCGGAAGTGTTGAGAATAGATTCGTCCCTTTTATGGGCTCTTCAGTGGACTCAACTCTCGATTCGGTTACTTTTGGTGTTAGTGTTGGACAAACTTCTTCGCTATCATTGACGTCTTGGAGCTCATCATCACTCGACTCATAATTTACTAAAGCATTCATTTGTTTGAAGTGTTAATAAACTTAATTTAAATTAATTGAAGATTAAAAATGTGTAACAAATAAATTGTAAACAAATACGTATTAATAATACTCTAATAATAATACAGTATATGAAAAAAGACGTAATTTATGGCAGTATTAAAACCTGTCAAATGGTAATCATTGATGAGTTGTTCACTTTATATCATAATTATTATTAATTTTTATAAACATTAATACTTTAATACTTCGTAATAATTAAATCATTAAATAAGACATAAAATAGTCGACAATGGGTTTATGCAAATGTCCCAAAAAGAAAGTGACGAATCAGTTCTGTTTTGAACATAAAGTCAATGTTTGCGAGCATTGCATGACATCTAATCATCAAAAGGTATACATTCTTATCATTATTAATATTTATTAATATATTTTTTTTATTTATTTATCTCAATTAATGATCATTTTATGGAAACACTTATAATATTCAGTGTATTGTTGGTCCATATCTTCAATGGCTTGAAGACAGTTCTTATCAATCGATTTGTTGGTTATGTAAACAAAGTTTGTCTTCAGAAGAATGCGTTCGTTTGCTTTGTTTTCGTGAGTCTTTCTTTTCCTATAAATACATAAATCTTTTTATTTATTATTAATTTTCATAATATTTATCATTATTTAGTTTTGAAACAAATTATAGTTTTATTATAATTAATGCCATAATTATATTGAAATTTAAATTTAAGTCAAACCAGAGCTTAAAATAAGCAAAAATTGGTTTACATTTAGATATATATCACTTGAATTGTCTGAACCGATACGCAAATGAGTTGCCCTCAAACACAGCTCCGGCCGGCTATACGTGTCCGACATGTCACAGATCTTTATTCCCTTCGAGCACAGCTACGGGTCCGGTAGCGGCCACTTTGCAGCGAACCCTTTCGCAAGTGAGTTGGGCTCGAATTGGTCTCGGAATGCCTTTAATCGATTCGAATGATAGTTCTTATACACAATTAAGCGAAAGCTCTGTTCCGAACGTAACGAATGTCTCGCATTCTGTGCCTCAAGTCATTCATCACAACCCTATCTCTTCTCCTAATGTTCCGATTCCTGTAAATAATATCACGAATTATATCAATTCAAACAATGATTCCAATTTCGGAATCACTTCTACCACAAGAAACAAGAGCTATGATAATGAACACGACTCGAGAAAGTCATTGCTCGACATCGATGACGACAAGTATAGGAAAAAGTCTCCGATAGAGTTCATCTCTCGATGGCTGAGGTCTTGAATATTGCTTAAAAATAACCAAATAATAGAAATTAAAATATTTTTTGTTTTTACTAATTATAGATCGCATTCAACATTTGTAAAGCGACGAAATATGCCTGCATTCACTTACAGGCGACTAATAATAGTTGCAATTCTAGTATTTTTAGGTCTTTGCACTTTAGTTCACTACTTTCTTAAGTTTGGTCGAGAAAGTGCAGAACACGACCCTATGCTTGACCCGAGATTTAATCCTAATATACGTAACGAACAAATGCAAAGATAACAATTATTTTAAACTATCGTTAAGTTATTCATATAGTGAGACATTTTTTCTTACAATAAAATACTATTTTGTTTCAAATATATTTTAATTAAAAATGCAAATTAGTCTTCAATAAATATTTGATTATAATTAATAAAAATTGTCATAAGTTATAGCAATTGGTACTTAAAATTAATTGTATTATTCTTAACGAAATCAAACCAAACACTATTTACTACTAATTTATATGTAATCTCTTGAAAGACTTCACTTCTGGAACATTCTTGAAAACCAAGTTTAATAAACATGTTCTGTGATTTAGAATTATTTGATTTAATTTTAGCAATAAATTGTTGCACTTGTATGAGCTCAACAGCGAACCGCATCATTATAAGAATCGCTTCTTTGCCTTTACCTAATCCTCGATGCGATTCTTCGGCTATCATCACTTCGATTTCAGCTGTTTTACACTCGTTGTCATCATTATTATCATCAAAAAACAGGTTCACGTCTCCGATCATTGAATCGATTTGACTGTTAGTGGTCTCAAACAAATGCTTATCGAGTATAATAAAAGTGCATTTATTGGAGTCATTAATCCATTTGTTAAGCATATCGTATTCCTCTCTCAAAGAGAGCGGTTCAGAGCCGGTCAGATATTGCAGAGACAAGTCTTGCATCCATTGGTTATACTTAGAGACATGCATTTCTCGATAGGGAACTAATACAACACTATTCGACACTATTTGTCTATTTTTGTGAAATGAATTGACAGACATTTTCGCTATTTATTGAATCTTCACTTTATTTATCATTAATTTTTGTGTTCAATAAACAAATGTTTAAAACAATGATTTTTAATATTAAACAAAGATTTACTTTAATTCTTTAACTTGAAGTCCGGGCGGAAGCGATTGCTTCAGTTTTTCCGCTTTTTCTCTGTCCTGAATGACTAAAGTAAAGAGATATCGACTGCACCGCACTTTGAACTTAACGTTGTCTTTATTTTTCTTAATCTTCACTGATTTCGCGTCTTTTCTTCGCGCAGTCAATAAAAAATCTTTGATTTCCTTAATCTGTTTCGGCATCTCTTCTATCGATTGCTTTCAATTGGACTCTATTTTCAATTAAAGACATTTCAAATCGAAACCAAAATTTGTTAACAATCATAATAATTAATTAATTAATAAAAAACTCACCAAAACAACAAAAATTAATTGTAATGAACGACACGTTTGGCTGAAAGGAAAGAAAGGAAACGGAAAGGCATTCATGAAATGTATTGTTTGCAATACTTTGATGTCATGACAACTGATGGCAATCATTGGCGCCAAACATTACAAAACTTTATTATGTTTTCAATGCAAATAAATATTTGATAATAAACTTACAAATAATTAATACTTATATTAAAAAAGTATTATTTTAAGTTATATTTTAATCATTTAATCATTTATTGAGTTTATAAGTATTGAAAAAATGGTTTCTTTAATATGTGACCAAAAACTAAAGGAAGAATTGAGTGATTTTTATCATAAAATCGATGACAAAGTCATCCAAAGACGTGAGCATTCATTTGACTTAACTGTCAATTAATTATATCATTGTTTTAATCAAACTTTGCTTTGCTTTCTATTAAATGAGAACTTTATTAATGTTTTAATTGATATAAACTTTAATCAAATATTATTAACAGTGAAAGAGTTGTGTATTATTCACGACTCCTCTGAAGAGTTGATTTGCGCTCAACTGTTGTCTTATGTGACGAAATGGGACCACAAAGAGCTCAATCTTTCACTTATAGATCAGTTCCAAACAGAAGTATTGGATAAGAAGGCGATCACTGATCAGAGAAAGGCATCAAAGTCTTTGAGACCTAAACGTGAATCAGAGATAGGTTTGAAACGAAACCAAGACATGAAAGCATTGACCGAAAAATTCATTAATCAATTGAATGACAGCTCAAATGTTATGCAAACCACTCAAGTATTGCATTATATTTATAATGAACTCATCTATAAATTGGTATTATTTTCAATAATAGATTCAAATCGCGAGCGATCGAGAGTGTGATGAAAGCCATGAAATCGAAACCACAACCGAAGGAATGGATGCAAAAGACGAGGCATTTCACGAAACAAATATAGAAAATAAAAGTTTTTGTGGGACTTTAGACGTGAGCTCAATGACAACACCCGTTTCTTCTCTAAACGACTCAATCAATACTTCTATAAAGTAAGTATTTTTTCAAAACTGATTAAAAAGTTTTGACTAATTGTTTACTATTTTGACTTTAGAATTGAAATTTCCGGTAATTCTAATATAATTTGCTATTTCGGTAATTCCTATTCGGACGAGGACTGGAAGAATGTATCGAAAAATAATTATAAAGTAGAATATTATGATAAGTCACTGGCTTTGACCAATGCATACAAGTTTATGTCACTTAAAATATCAGAATCTAATGAAATAATGAATGACTATATCGACGAGTTTTCTGAAACTATTCGAAATAAGTTGGATATCGACTCGTGGGGACTGTTCAGTGTCGAGAGTGCGGCAGAAACTTATTATATCGGAAGAATTCGTTACGATTGGAATAAATATAAATTGGATGAAAAGTCAGTTTTGTTTGAGGGCTCTTCTTATATAACTAATAACGAGACCATTGCATTAGACTTATCGAGAATGAGTCAGTACTCTCTCTTTCCGGGTCAAGTGATGGCGTGTAAGGCCACTAATGAAATGGGGAAGACTTTGATTGTTAGAGAGATTATTGACTTCGAAAAGATTATAACATATCCTAAACAATCGCCAACATTAACAGAACCGCTTAATATAGTAGTAGCTGTCGGTCCGTTCACTAAATCAGGAACTATTGATTTCGAACCATTGAAAAACTTGATTAAATATGTGAAAGAGTACAGACCCGACTACTTAGTACTAATCGGACCTTTTGTTGACTCCAAGAATGATAAACTTCTATCTACTGATGAACCGATTGATAAAATTTTCAATGCACAAATGCGTCTCATTAATGAAGAGTTGCTCACTATTAAGACAGAAGCCATTATTATTCCTTCCTCGAGAGATATCAATCATTTTAATGTATTGCCGACAATGCCTTTCACTTCCTTCAAGTCTTCTAAAATACACTTCTATTCGAATCCAACTGTTCTTAACATAAGTGGAGTTATAATAGGAATCACTTCAACCGACACTTTGTTACATCTCAGTAAAGAAGAAATTTCTGCGTATGTATTCATTCAAGACTTTAGTAGTCGAGTGTTTTTACATTTGTTGCAGTTTTAATATAGATTGCGATCATTTTGTTAAAACTTGAACTCATTTTTTGTGTTTTTTTTAACAATTTAAGTGACATTACTTTAATCAATACCTAATCTATCTTTATATTCATTAAGCTTAAGCCTTATTCATCTTCACTTTACTTAACTTTAACTTAAAATAATTATATAACTAAAAGAATAAACTTATTAATCAGTTTTAAGTCATTATAACGATGTCTGCCTGTACTTCATATAATTATGAAAACACAATAATAATCAGCTCGAGTTTTAACAATATGGTGACAATTGCACAGCTTTTTTATGTTGAGGCCATACAAACATATGTAAATATCAGAACATTGTGAGAACACTCGGCCACTGAAAACATTATGTTGTGATCTCTAATACTGTGTATGCTTTTAGCGGTCAAAATACTGATAGACTGTCTCGACTTTGCAAACATATGATTTGCCAAAAGAATTTTTATCCAATATTTCCTCCAAATAATGAAGTAAATCTGGAATTTACAAAATATGATTATTTACGACTACCCGTCACTCCGCATATACTTATTCTGTCCTCAGATTTAAAACAGTTCGTAAAGGTTTGTGATGAATATAAATAAATTGAAGAATTGTTTAAATGAAACATTTATTCATATTTATAGAACATATCGCGATCGGTAGTCATAAACTCCGGCCGTTTATTTAAAAACAACTTCGCTCGCATTAGAATTGATCCGATAGATGAGAAGTCATACAACGGTTCACTTGAAGGTTATACAAATGTAGAAATTACAAAAATTACAGTTTAAGCACATTTTCGTCAAATTTTATTATAAATGAATTGTATCTAATTTTAAATAAATAAAAAATAAGACCTTTTAAAACAGCTTACATTGCATTCAATAGATCAAAAATACTGGTTTTGCTTTTCTTTGAATTCTTTAGTTTTTTTGATGGTCTTATTGACTGATTTTTCGAATTGAGAGTACGTTTTGAAATAATACTCTTTAGGCGTTCGTCTCTTACTAAAAAACTAGACAATGAGTTATTGGTTTTGGAATCAAAGCTTGTCTTCATATTAAGGTTGAGCTTCAATTTAGGTTTAATAGACTTTTGAGTTTCAATATTAGTAGAATTAGTTTCAGTTTCTTCGTCAAACATTCTTAGAGCAGGCGTTTTAATATTGAGCTCATCTTCAGACCCGCTCTCGTCCGAGTCCTCATTCAGATATTCGTTTTTGAAATCAGAGTTTGCGTCAAAATTCCAACGAAACTTCTTTTGTCTCATTTTTCCGTCTTCGTGAAGATCTCCGTCTTCTAAAAGCATTTCTTTCATAATAAGAAGCTGTCTCTTGTCTTCATCTAAAAGCTTTTTGCTGTAAAGTCATAAATCAATTAAAACCATTCAAATTATTTACTGGTATTTTACTTACTTATGGTATCTTCCGATTTGGTCTTTCAGTTCGCTATCGGACGGCAGCTCTTCTTTCTCTTCGTCATCATATAAATCATAATCGTCTTCATTGTCTTCTTCATCACTACTGGCTTCACTTCCAGACAGTTCTGCTTCATCTTCAATGAATCCTTTTCTAATTTTTTCGATGTCTTGTTCTTCTTCACTATTATTTTCTTCATCAGAAACTTCAGCCTCAGTTACAATCAGTTCTTCCCCATCAGACCCATTAATGTCATTTAGTGGTAATTCGTCTTCACATTCTTCCTGAGAGTCATTCAAACACTTTAAATCATTTTGATTCTCGTCATCAGAATGTTCGCCATCACTGTCGACGTTATATGCCTTAGAAATACGTCTACTACTAATCGACAATTGAATATCTTCTTCGTCTTCTTCTTCCTCCTCCTCTTTTTCCTTATCACTCATTTTCAAATGATTAGTTGAAAACTCTCCCGAACATAGGTCTAAAAGCTCTGACCGAATGTTTTGCGAATCCACTTCATCTGTTTTTAGGTTCTGTTCTGTATTTAACATTTGTGAGACATTATCACCAAAAATATTTCTGCGTTTCGGTTGTGTATTAAATGGAGACAAAGCTATGTTTTGTGTCGCAAACCGTTTTGTAAACGAGTGGTTCAGTTCAGCCACAGAACTAAAAGATGTAATGGAAGTGTTGAGAACACTGTCGTCTAATAAATCATTACATTTTTCAATATCTTCTATCAATAACTCATCTTTGGCTTCATTTTCAGAAACATTTACTTTAATTTCTTTTTCCTCTGAAATATTCAATTGTTTATCAAATTCATCATCAATTTGTTTGTCAGCGCTTTTTTGACCACAATTCAAACCTATTTCTTCGTCGGACAGCTCTTCTTCTAGTTCTCCTTCATCTTGTGCTTCATTATCAATGAATGGATTGGAATCGATATCGCTTTCATAGCTATCATTTTGATCATCAGATTCACTCATATCTTCACTTTCATGCTCTTCTTCAGAGTGATTCATGTCTTTGGACTCATTGTCATTGTTTTTATTATCGCAATCATTGAGTTCTTCTTCAATTGGTTGGCAATCATCTGATTCCAAGACCTCTTCGTTCTCGAGTTTGTAATTAATCTCTTTATTCTTCCAAAACTCGGTTCGTTTGTTCTCTAATTCAAATTTGAGACTATTCTTGAGTTCCGACCATTTGTGGGTTTGACTGCATTTCTGTTTTGGACTTACGTTCAAAGCATTCAAATGTTGATTAAGTGATGGCTTTATGTTATTGTGAGCTAAGAATCGATTATATAAAGAATCGGAACAATTGTTTGTTTCAAATGTAATGAAATCACAATCAGTTGGTTCAGCTCTTTGAAGAGGCGGTGCGTTCTTCAGCGCTTCTCTCATCAAAAGCTGCGTTTTAGACAATGGCTTAATAGTCGGCAAATCAGCCATTGTTTGCATATATTTATTGTTTTGCTTTTAAAATAGTTTAAAACACTTATTAATCGCTTAAAAACTAAAACTAAGACTTATATTAAACACAAATACATGACAACAAATTCGCGGCAAAACATACAAAACATTAGAGCTATTCATAAATGATGACCAATAATGACAAACGTTATACACTTCCATACAGTACACAAATATGTCAATAAGTTCTTATAATTTATGTCTTATATTCTCAGCTTTTCTTACTGTCAGACAATTAATAATTAATAAGAATTCCATAATATTATTGGTTATTAAATGACACGTAATGTAAGACTTCATTAAATAATTGCCAATAAATCAAAATAGAATTCAATGCATTTTTAGTTAATTATTATTTTTGCGATTATTTTAAAATTGTTTTAATCTCTATGTAAGTGTTTGTCGTCTCTTATCATAAGTTAATTGAATCTAATTTTTTGTTTTGTTTTTTAAAGAAATGTATTTTAAACTTAATTGAACTTATATTTAAAAGCATTTAAAAGTATTGAATGTTTTGACACAATTAGTCTCAAAACTTATTCATCACTTTTAAACACTTATTTCCATATGTTTTACAATTAGTTTATGTTTTAATTTAAAGTAAAAGTCATTCTGAGTCTCAAATATTTTATATTAAACATTGTTTTATATTCTTATTTAAGAACCGGTGACATAATTGACATAATTGTTGAAAGAAAACAAAATATGAGAACATCTTAACAATGATTTGTTGCATAACTTGTGATAACAATTATCTATAGCTTTCATTATATTTCAATTTATTATACGTTTTATTGGTTTTATTGTTCATTAAGTTATAAATTATTATAAACTCATTATAAGAGTCATTATTACTGTTAATAATCTTTAAATTTGTGTCAAATAAGTATTGAGAACAAGTTGAAGACGAATCAGATTTTATTTGAGTTCACTTTTAATTGAATAGAAACTGATTCACAAGTAGTTTAACTCTATTTTATAGAAAAGTTTACTTTTGTTACTCATTTGGTTAACGTATACCTTATTAACGGTAAGTCTGACTCTTATTATAACTTTATTTCAAAATTTATACCAATTGTCACTCTTTTACTGATTAATAAGTTTTTAACAAATTGAATGTTAATCATAAACATTAGTTCACAAAAGTTTTGTATTTTTCTTCAATAATATGTGAATTCATTTTATAATTAAGTGGTTTTTATGAAAATAGTTTACAATAAAGATAAGAACAATAGACTCATAAAACATAAGGTATTTATATAATGAATAAATTGTTTTCAACTTTTATATTGGTTTTGATATCGTGTTCAGTATTATTGCTTTCAATTTACTTCAATTCTAAACTCAATCTTAATCCTGAAAGTGAGCCAAAGATGTCGGACACAAACAAATTGATGGAAGAGCTGAAGCAGAACCCAATAGATCCGAATTCGTTTTCACGACCAGATCTTTGTAAAGTGACTCAAATAGAATGGAAGGCGAGCGTCAACTTTGACAAACACATAATCGAAGGGTTTGTTGACTTGACTGTTGAAAAACAAAACGAAAGTATCGATCATTTAATTCTCGACACTTCGAGTCTCACAATCTTCAAAATCAGTGACAGAGAGTCTAACAAAAAATTGGACTATCAGTTGAGTCCGGCCTTAGAAGCGTTTGGATCTAAACTTGAAGTCAAATTATTAGCGCCTAAAGTGTCAGTCATTCGTATATCATATCAGACCAGTTCTGAAGCCACTGCTCTTCAATGGCTTAAACCCGAACAAACGGCTGGCAAAAGAAGACCGTATCTGTTCAGTCAATGCCAAGCAATTCATTGCCGATCTTTGCTTCCATGTCAGGACACGCCTTCGGTTAAGGCTCCATACACTGCATCAGTCAGTTCTTATTTTAATTTAAATATTTGAATACAATTAATAAATGACTCGAAAGCATTTGACACTATTTTAAACGAATGCTATTTTATTGAAACCGATAGATTCGTGCGCCAAAGGATTTGGTGGTCTTATTAAGTGCTGTTCGTGAAGGAAATGGTACCTTAGCTTCGGATGGATTGACAAAAGAATATAAATTCATTCAAAAGGTTCCGGTACAGAGCTATTTAATAGCTATTGTTGTCGGAGATCTGGTATCAAAACAAATCGGACCGCGAAGTCATGTTTGGGCTGAGAAGGAATTCATAGAAGAGAGTGCATACGAGTTCGCAGACACAGAGAAAATGATTGCCACCGCAGAGAGCATTGTTGGGCCGTATGTTTGGGGCGCTTATGATCTGCTAATACTTCCGCCATCTTTTCCATACGGAGGAATGGAAAACCCGTGTCTCACTTTCGTGACCCCAACTCTTTTGGCTGGAGATCGCTCTCTAGTCTATGTCATTGCTCATGAAATAGCTCACAGTTGGACCGGAAATCTGGTTACGAATCAAAATTTTGAACATTTTTGGCTCAACGAAGGCTTCACCACATTTTTAGAGCGAAAAATTATTAGCCTTCTCGGCGGTGGTGAACCTGTCAGGCATTTTAAGGCCATAGAAGGCCTCAAAGATATGAAATTCGAAATCAATTCTCGCGGACAGGACAATGTGTTGACTAAACTAGTTGTAGACCTCAAAGGTGTTGATCCGGACGAAGCCTTTTCGTGTCTTCCATATGAAAAGGGACACACATTTCTGTTCTATTTAGAATCAAAACTGGGCGGACCAAAAGAGTTCGACCCTTTCCTGAAGGCTTATATCGATAAATATAAGTATAAATCCATTGATTCGAAAGAATTTATAGCATATCTTAACGAATATTTCAAAGATAAGAGCAATATTCTCAAAGAAGTTGATTGGGATAAATGGCTTTACAGTCCAGGTTTGCCTCCAGTTATTCCTAATTATGACAATTCTCTCGCAGAAGTTTGTGCTGCTTTAGCCACAAAATGGATCAATGCTTCTGATAGTGATCTGGCAAAAGCCGATACCTTTAAAGCTACTGATATTAAATCGATGGATGCGTCTCAAGTCAAAGAGTTTTTAAATCAATTGCTTGAAAAAGAGCCTCCAATTGACAAAAAGAAAGTGGAACTCATTACTAAAACTTATGGTTTGAACTCTATTAACAATTCAGAAATCAGAGCTGTTTGGATCAGACTTGGCCTCAAAGCCCATTGGAAGGGATGTGTGGACGACGCCATCAAATTCGTTACATCTCAAGGGAGGATGAAATTCGTTCGACCGATCTATAGGTACTGTATTAAACTCACCAAACTTTCAAATTTAATAGCTTTGCAAAACTCTATTTGAAATACAATTTTCTAATTATTGTAAAAGTTTAATTACATTATTGTTTGTTTTTCTGATACATAGGGCTCTGTATGCTTGGGAAGAGACGCGAGAACTGGCGATTTCAACATATAAGTCACACTCGGATCAGATGATGCACATGAGTTCAGTATCTGTTGCCAAAGAATTACATCTCTAGTGATTTACATTTATTGTTCAAGTTTTAAACTTTTATTTATTTGATTGTTCTTTACAGAGATGTACTTATTATATAATATATGTATAAATTAAAAAATATTCAAAATTAATATTAAACGTTCGGTAATAATAAAATTATAGCTTAATCTACAAATTTTAAACATGTATTAAATTTAATGACTATACCGGTAATAGTCGTCGACTACAATACAGTATAATTATATTTTTCAAACACCAATATTTTTAATTTACAAATTAATGGAAATCATTTTGCACTCATTAAAATGCATGTCATGTATGATATTCAGAAGAAAGACATCACAAAACTGTCTCCAATGGCATTATATTGACTGAACTGTACTATGACTTAAAAATTGATTCACAAAAACGTGTTGACAACTAATTCATACGAATCTCAATAAAAGAGAAATCAAAATAATATTTATATCCAATTTCATTACTTTGATATAAACCCTGAGACACACACTTTAGAAATTTTTATCGGGAACAGAAGAAAATTTTAGTGTCTGAAGATATATAAATATGAATGAGTATATTCTGTTAATAAATAACAATTCTTTACTATTGATTGCCATCATTTGAATTATTTATTAAAAATAAAACAAATGTTAAAGTGGTGGCGAACCAAATGGTCAACAAGACTTCATTTTGGCACATCTTCTATAGGAAGTGCCATTACTGGTCATTTCAAGTTTTAATTTTCTATACTTTACAAATAACTTTATATATCAATAAAATTATTTTGACTTTTGATGTGAAATTTGAAATAAAGTCGATATTTATTGAACAATTTTATAAGAATATTATGACATTTGCGTCATTCATATAGAGTTATCCGTTTAATAAAGCAGACATAGCTTTATATTTTGCTTAAATTAAATGTTAGACCTTTTAATTTTTGTAAAGACCAGTGATTGTGGTCCACCACCAGTTTAAATCACACTCAGTGTTAAAGAATATATTACTATAAATAATAAGCTTTTTTAATAATAACTTTTCTTCGCAATGACTTAACTGAGAAAAGTATTGATAAATTTAGACTTTCATTATTAAAAAAATGTGAGTACATTACATGCATTACATTATATTTACTGTTTTGTTATATTTATAAATATATTTTATTCTTCAATTATTGAGTTTCGTTAACACAAATCAGATTAAATCCTATGTTTCAATTGGTTTTTTGACAGTTCTGTCAAAATAATGTCAGAAATATTTATAAAATTTATTACAATACAAAGTTGTGATGAAATGCCAAACAAATGTTTATCTATGAATTACGAATTTGACTGAAATCTATTATAAGATTTATATATAATATAAGTCTTTGTAAGTTTTAAATCTAAACAAAATTCAAGTTTCTATTATTCCTAAGTTCTGAATATCTCGAGGACACCGAAAGTTACAATTGAAAAAATCCTAATTATATTAGAAGTGATTTAACAATAACTAATAATTTTGTTTCACATGATTTATGATACAAGAGATGTTGGGTTTCAATAGAAATTGGAAAAGAGGCCAAAAGGGCGATGTGTTACCAATATTGAGCATTGAAATCAATTTAACTATCAATTGGAAGTTTATAAACATTTTTAGGTTTATACGAGTTTACAAACATTTGGTTCAAACCGTGATTTAAAGAACTTTTTGAACTCTACTGATTATCATAAGTTTCCTCAAAACTGTTAACTTTAAAAAAGAGAGAAAAAGAGAGAAAAAGTTGGCACAAAAAATGTTCTGAAGCATATTCTGAAGCAAAAACAGAGAATAATAGTTAATAAAATTGGAATAATATACAGATTAATACTGTTATTAGGCTTAGAATTTGGTTGCCTGAGTCGCCCGCATCATTAAATCTGTATCAGCCTATAGACAGATAAGAGTTTAATAGACAAACAAATAGATAATACTAATAATTATGAAGGGAATAGATTTTAGAAAATCAAATAAATATATTGCATATTATATTTTGGAAAAAAGAGTTGCATTTCACAAATAAAAGTAAACAAATTAAAAAAAATAAGAGCTGTCAAAATATTAATATAATATAGTTTTGTTCAATAATTGTTCAATAATTTACTAAAACATAATTTGGTGGAAAAGAAAAATAATTACTTTAACGTGAAATAAACTAAAGTGTCATTAAATTAAATAATAATAATAAACGAGGATTTACTGCAATCAATCAATTTTTGCGATAACTCACAACATAGTGAGGTCCGATTGCTTGATGGCTGTGTTGACTGTGACCCAGTTGTTCATAAGCCGGCGGAGGACTTAAAAAAGCCAACTGATCGTCGCCTCTAAGTGTACGACCATTTGCTGGCGGGGTTGAACTCGGAGGCGGAAAATGCGGGGTTTGTGGAGGTGTGTGACTGAATCTGTGTATTAATTCAAATCTTATAATAGTTTTAAACAATTATTTAATTTAATCGCAAATAAGCCATTAATACCTCGGTCTTCCGCTGGAACCGCTTCCATACGAGTCTCTTATTCGTTTAGAATTCGCTGAAGAAGTTGTCGATGTTGAGGAAGCGGGCGGAAGGAATGGATCAGTTTCATCAGTTTGGTCGGTAGTTATTGGTCTCTTTTTGCTTATATTAATCCATGTATGAGAAGCGCAAAGAACCAAAATAGTGAAGCAAATGCCTGCAGCAGATGCAGAGAAGAGCATCAGAACAACGCCTTCCAGAACATCCTTACACGTGGCAGACATTGCGTTTATATAGTCTTCATGAATACGTTTGCAGTCCAGCAATACTTCAACTGATCTGAGAAGTTCTTGCGTTGAATTCAAATTTTTGTTAATATTATTGATATAATTCTTGACGTCTCGTAAATCGCAAGATTTGAGGCAAATTTGATCGATTTCTTTGATAAGCCGTCCGATGTGTTGAAGGGTTAGCTCTCCCTCTCGTGTTTGCTTTCGGAATGGGTTTGTTCTCGATTTATCACATTCGACATAATAGTCAAAAATTTCGGCATTAATTATAGTATTGAACTGTTCACTGATGAACGGCTGCGGATCCAAACAGAAGTCACTTCCGGCGACAGTAATTCCAAGCAGTACTGATGTTATGACCCAACAGAGCACAAGTGAAAGCAGACCCAAAACAGAAAACAGAATGAGAACACATCGCGAATGCCTGAGTATTCCCCAAATGAGTATCAGACAGACCATCGCCAGAGCGCCCAAAAGGCCGAAAGTGGTCGGCCATCGAATGCGCTCCACTTTGCTAATGGTTGTCGGCACTGAATTCATGTCTATGAGTCTGTCGTAGATATCGGTGACTCGTCTTATAGTTCGCGTCAAATTGCGTTTTGCGAAGTATACGGTTTGGGCTAAACTTGTTTTGATGGACACGTCTCTGACTAGTGGGCCGTCCAGTAAAAGCTTCAATTCGTCGATCTCTCGGTCGATGTGGTTCTGAAGCGTATCCGATATGAGTAAAGTATTGTTTTTAATCGTTTGGATCACATCTGACATGTCTTGAGTGCTGTTTTGTACTTTTGTGAGACCCTTATGACTGACCAGACTTCCAAACATTCCCACCGCTATTACAAGACATGAAGTGATGGCAAACAAGAACAGACATAACTTGCAAACCGTTAGCTTTCGCTTCTTTTTGGTGTTTGCGTCACAACAACGACACAAAAAGAATATTAAGAAGAATATGAGAGTTATTATGAGCCAAAAGCCGGGAATCGCTACCAATATTCCCAATGATTCCAAGTATTGGTTATCATTTGGATTGAATGTCGTGTTCTTTAAGTAATGCAAACGAATGTCAAAATGTGGTAAACTATGAAACCATTTGTCAAATACAGAGATATTATAGTTATCGTAATATAGCGTCGAATTCACGAACGAATCTATTATTACATTAATTTCTGGATTCAAATATTCATTCATTTTCTCATTTATTTATTTATTATTATTATTAATATTGGTATTGCTTTTCATTAATTGTTTCAAAACTTAATTGTCAGTCAATTTCTTCCAATTCTTTGGATATTTTCTGTTCGAAGTCTTAATGATATCACAGTTTCAATAAATATATTATTAATAGTGAAAAACTAATAATAGTTATAATTAAGTCATAATTGCAATAATACTGAAAATGAGTGACATTTGATGTGAAAAATGTTGATTGAAATCAGTATTTATTTGAATACTAATAGTAATACTGTTTTGATGTAGAAGTGAAACAGATTTTATGTAATCATAATATCGATGATAATAACGAAAATCACATTAAATAATTACAAACACAAAAATGGTCTTTAGTTGAGAACTATTGCGGACTACTATTGATATTATTTAAATATTTAATACAATAGTACTGTATCTTAAAGTACATTAAAGTCTAAAAC
>JAQGCH010000801.1:0-19435 GCA_034699485.1 Nanhermannia elegantula | reverse complement strand
AAAATCATATTATAAATGGAGTGCATTTCATACCTGCAATAGTTCTTAAATCTATAAAGTCGTGCCTAAAATAAAGTGCTGACCACTAAAGTAAAGTCTTACCAAAAGCTTATTTTAACCGCTAAATCATATCCTGAAATATTAGTGACTTTATTAATAAATGTTAATATATATTAAGGGCCCATTGATTGTAATAATAATTGCATTCTCAATAAATTCTGGCATTTTTCCAATTCTTGGAATGTTGGGCGCATATAAAGAGCTCTATGGTACAACAGTCACTTTTGCAGTTTATGGTGCATCTATCTCAATTTGTCTATTCTATATAGCTATTCATTTTATAAAGCATCTATATGTTATGTTGTTATCTACGCTCTTTATATTATTTATCATTGTTATATTAATTACTTTTGTGATTCAGTTAAGAAACAGGCAATTAAATAATGCTGTGCACATGAAACCACATAATAAAATGGTTGCAACAAGCTCAAATCCTAGCCAGCAGCATATACAATTGCTACAACAGTAATTGATACAAGGACCAAAAATTATTTAATATAACAAAAATTAATACAAATAAAATTTAAATTTTTTAATAAGGAAATAACAAGAAAAATCAATTTATACTAAATTAATAAAAGTGTTTTAAGAATTAAAGAAATAATTTTGTAATTTTGCATATCATTATTTGTCATAACCAGGGCAGCGATTAGGTGGTGCTAAAAAGGGACACATTTGGATCTTAAAATGGGGCTAAAAGTAGTAACAAATGGGGCTTAAAAATGAGATTTAAAATTAAATTTTATTTAATTATAAAAATATCATGTTTTAGAAAACGATTGAAAATTGTTACATTGTCATGTTCAATTGTATTTTCTGGCATTCTTTTATGGTTACTTGCTAAAATTAGCCTATAATGGAAAAAGATCGCTCGACATCTACCGATACAAGTAAACAATATTTAATTGCAATTTGATGTTTAACTGAATTACTTTGATTTGTAAATTTTAAAATATCAGGATTTTTCCCTAATAATTTTGTTAACTCTAATAATTCATTCCCTTCGAGTTTTGATTTAATATCAAAAATTTCGAGTTACCGTGTAATCGTTAAATCATGAGTTTGCAAAGTGACCATAGCTTCGGTTAGGAATTTTAATGCACTTAAATTAACTAAATTTTTATGCAAATCTTTATCTTTAATTGAAGTCTTTGCTTAGCAATTGTCTCACTTCAATTTTTTAAAGAATTAATAAATTCTGAGACTTTTAGGAAATTTTTTCCATAATAAAAAGACGCCTCTAACCAATTTTCCCACCTTGTGACAATTGGTGTTGGTGGCAATGGGAGGCTTGTTATGTCTTTAAAATTTTGAACCATTTGAGAAGATTTACATAAAATTTGTTTCATTTTTGAATTAATGTCATTTATATTGTCGTTTTTGGCACGAATTGTCTCATAACCGTGATATAAAGCATGTATTATGCAAGTAATATGACGCAAATTTATAAAACATTCTTTTAAGTTTGGTACAGCTTTTAGCATATATTTAGCATTGTCTCATCAAATTAGCCAAAGTCTATCAAATTTAACATCGTTTAACCAAATTCTATTTAACCACTTTTGTGTACTTTGAACCAGATTTGGTGAATCAGCTTTTTCAAGAAAATATGTTAAACGTCGATTACAAGAATCAATTGTTTCATCCGCAATTAAAATACCGTGTGATCAGAAATCTTTTCACTTATTAATTTTCATGTATTGTCAAATACAATTGAAACATAATTTCGTAAATTTGAGAAATGGAGTGTTTTCTTCTTAGTTTCACTCTCTAAAAAGTTTTTAATGACGGAACACTTAATTTATGAAGTGGCATATCACTTTTATGCAATATTTCAGTTAATTTTAGAAAATATGGATTATGTGATTCATTTTTTAAATAAATTGTCTATTTTGGGCTCAATAAATGTTTGTGGTTTATGTTTTAAATTTATATGATTTTGAAGTTTCTTTGAAGCCAAATAGGGTGACCAAGTTTAATAGGGTCCAAATCTGGACGGCTTAAAAATCAAAAGGGGGACCAAAGGATAATTTTTCATAAATTCTTATTTTGAGAAAAACTCAAAGGGGGACGAAGTATTGTATTTTTTAAAAATAGCCCAAAATCTGGACGGATGATCACCCTATTTAAATTATAGGTCAAATTGTCTGTCGGTCTATTAATCTGTTGGTCTAATAATTTGTCGGTCTAGTGATCAGCACTCATTTTTTTGATATATTTGACGGAAAAGCAAGTTTAAATGTATTTTCTATAAATTTGGGCTTTTTTGACATCAAATTGTTACAACTTCCCGGAAAGTTTATTAAAATTTACATTACTTATAGACGCAATATTATAAAAACAGTCTCAATTTGAAAATTTATATAAATATTCTGCATAACACTGGATAACTGATTTAATAAGGTATATGCATTAATTTAACGCATTCATCTTTAATTTTAATTTATAGCACTTTGATGTAAGTGGAGTGAGTGTGCCGGGCTTGTAGTCAAATTGTCTTTAGTACGAATCACAGCCTCCTTATATTTCTTTGATAGAGACAAGCAGGTCATATATCCATTATTTTCGAGCAATGCCTTGGCCCCATGAATTGCCCATTGAAGATACGGGTAATACCTGTAAAAATCTCGCTCAAATCAAGGCTAAAGGTGAGATATACTAAAATGGATTTGACACATCGGAAATGTTTTATGCATTACTTAATGTTAACAGGGTAGGTCAGGTCAAATACGCGAGAAAATCTGAGAGGTAAGAAAAAGTAAAGGCGAGCAAGGTATATTTTTTAAATTTTCAAAATTCCTTAAAAACTAAAGGGAGAATTAGACTATATATCTTCCAAAATTTAACTGAATCCGGGAGACTTCCGGCCAATCCGAGAAATCTGGCAACCTTACTTAATAATTTTATTAAACATTTCATAAGATTAATCATAATAAATATCTAATTTAATAGAATTTGTTTAATTAAATAAAAATCAAATAATTATGTGAACACATAAGTAACTTCTTTATCTGCTAAAAAAGTAAATAATTATTATATTTAAAATACGCACACGTTTTTGCACTGGAATTAATCACTATTAATGAAATTCTATAGGGTGTTTAAGAATTTTCTTTATATTAAAAACAATTTTATATTATAGGAGCGCAAGCTATGCATAAAATGCTTACTAATGTTTACCGGTTTTCTAATTATGTGCTATCAATCGCTATTAGTATTCTATTTTTTAATATGACATCTTATACTCAAAAAGAGCACTGTTTAATATTGTAAAGTATTAAACAGTGCTCTTTTTGAGTATAAGACGTCATATCTTGACAACATTAAGACATTAAATGTCGACATCAGTGATAGACTATCACTGCGCATCAATTTGTTATAATTAAGAAATTAACTATTAATATATTAAGAACTAATATATTAATGACTTGCCCTTAACTTTAATTCCTCCTCTATCACTGTGCTTTTCAGAATTCAGCCTTTGTTTAAGTCTAGTTTAAGTGACTGTACACAATCCTGTATAAACAGTTCACAAAGAATGTTACGTTTAATTATAACCATTGCATGCAATGAAGTGATTCTCTCCCTATTAGGCATTTTCGAGTTGAAGAATTAGGGTGACCAACCGCCCAGATTTGCAACTATTTTTAAAAAAATGCAGTGCTTGGTCCACCCTTTGATTTTTTCTCAAAATAAGACTTTATGAAAAATTATCTTTTGATCCCCCCTTTGATTTTTTAAGCTGTCCAAATTTAGACTCCATAAGACTTGGTCACCATATGAAGAATGGTCAATAGTTAAAAATCCTCTAGTCGCTAATCAAATTATATCGGGAGTTTTCTGTATTAAATAATTTAATTTAGGTTATATTTTAGAAATTGTTTAGCGAAATATAAAAGCACTAATTGAGAGGAAAAAGTTTTTATTTTGCCTTTGATATTATAGATATGATAAGATAAATTAAATAAGCTTAATTAAACAGTTATTCTAAGTGTATAGAAGTGCAAAGCACATTTTAAAGCAATATTGTATTAATAAATGTCATTTTATGACTGCGCCATAACTTTATACAGTATATACACTCCATTTCATTTATTGTGAACAGAAAGTTACTTTGCAGTAGAAATTTTTTAATATATCCGATCAGTTTTATCTTTATTTAATTTAATTTCACTGTAAGCAGTTATCCGCAGTAAAAGTTTTAAATATCACTGAGATATAGTGTTTAAACACATAATAAGTGTATGCAATATGTATTGTATGTAAAATTCTTTAAAAACGTATATAAAACCTCGACTATGCTGAATAATAGTAGTTTTCAGTTGGAGATAGTTATTTATTTATTGCAAATTAAAGGAATTTTTTTATTAGCTTACATACTAGGTATATATTAGCTTAATATATAAGGAAAATTTGTATTTATTTCTCCTTTAAAATTGTTTTTATTGAGAATTTTTTGCTAAATAATAAATAAAAAATTTAGAGATTTTATAAATGTTTTGATTGTTTAATAAAAAGTTATATATTATGGCAATTAAAGGTAATGTAAATTATTTAAATTGTTAAATAGTATTACTTATACAGTGCCTAAAACTGTGTAAATACATTTTGTGTAAATTATTTAGGATGCTGGATTTAGTTTAATAGATTAACACCGGTAAATAAATGTTTATTATAAAGGATATATTAATTTGCTATTAAATAAATTAATGCTATTTTATTTATAATTTCAAAGAAATTTTGAATATTACTTTAGTTTCTTAAATTAAATCTGGAAAACCTGCAACAGTTACACAGCGAGTGACACCATTTCTTTATTTAATTATTTTTTAACCAAAATTTCCCGTTGCTTCGCAACTAAGCATAAATATTATTGCATTTATTGTAGATTTTATATGTTTCAGTTATTTTCTTTTCAAGTTTAAATGGTTAATCTTTACAGAACTATTGTTAGGGGTGATATACATAGTATGTACGCAGTCATTGGGGAGTGGAGGGGTCAAACTAATTTAAAATGCGTACGCGTACATAGAGATAACATAGACACATACGCTAACTGGGAGGGGGAGGGGGTCTGAAAACTGCGTACATACTATTACCCCTTTATAGCTTTTAAAGTGCATTTTATTTTTTAATTTTTTTAAATCGAAAAATCATAACACTTATTATTGAAACAATTTTAATTACATTATAGCGAACAGGCACACCACCACACACATGAACTGACATAATAATTAATAATATTGATTATAATTATAATTAATTATCATTAATTTATTTCTTTTTAAAGCTATCTTGGTGAATTTTTTTCTACTTATTAATTTGTCAGCAACAATAAAAAGCGAACAAATAATTAAACCACTAAATGATATAAAACTATCAATAAATTCAGCAAATGATTCAAAATGTACATTCAATTATCCTGACGAAGTATTTTGTGGTTCAGACGAAATATTTGATTTGAAACAAGAATTTGAAATAATTAATCAAATACAACAAGAGAACGAAACTCTTTTCGAGCATTTTCTATTAGAGTCTGACTTTATTACTGAAATAGGAGAAAACATTTTCGGAAACATATCGTTCACTTCAATCATAATTAAAATGACACCAAACTTAACATTAATTAATACAAATGCATTCAGTAGTAAAATATTTGATACAACATTTATAGAAATTGAAGGACCAAACAAACTACAAAACAGACTCCCAGATAATGATTTATTTTCATCTTTGAGCTCATTTTATAATTTGGAGAGAATTGATATAGCACTGGGTTCTAATACAGCCCATGAAATACCAGAAAATGCTTTTGGAAATAGAGTGGACCAAAATAGCTTAAAATATATTTGGTTTAATAAAGAGTTCAATATATCAAATATTAATAATTATGCGTTTTTTAATTTGCAAAATTTGACTGAAATACGCTTTTCTGAGATTCAAATTAAAAAAATATCCGCAAATGCTTTTAATATGAGATATTCCGGGTCAACGCCTCTGGGAGTTTACCTTACTTGGTGCGGTATTAATGAGTATACTTTTGAACCCGATATGTTTAGTGGAGGCCAAAGACAATTATCTATATTTTTAGGTATTTATGGATTAAATAGTTAAACCTTTTTTTCATTTAATTTGTTAAATACAGGTTATAATCAAATTCGTTATATCGATGATAACATTTTTGGCGCATTTTTTAAAAATGCAAGCAATGGTGTTATAGATATTAATGGTAATGAACTTGAATGTGATGATATCAGTAGATTTGTTTGGCTTTTGGAAAGAAAAGACGATTTTCAGAATCGGATGACAAATGCTCTTTGTAAAAATGGTACAAATTTTTGGGATTTAATTTATGAAGAAAACAACACCACTCAGTCAACTACACAGCAAGAAAATAGTAGCACAACAACTGAATCAAACAATTCAAGCAATAATTTAGTCATTCATTTTGATAGATATATTCTGTTATGTTATTTTGTTTATATATTCATATTTTGAAATGTAATGAAGTGGCCATTATAATAGTGAACATTTTTATTTTGTATTTTGGATATAGTGGGTAAATTTTATTATACATTTCAAAAATATTTGTGTGCGCACTCTTAATGTTAAAAAATAAACCCCATTTTAATAAATATATACAACTAGTGCCACGCGATTTATTATAATAGGACATAACTTTATCATTTAAAGTAGAAGGATAGCTCATGATAGCGTCACTGCAGTGCGTGGGTTCAAATCCCAGGACCAGAAATTTTTTTCTGCAAAATGTGATCAAATATAAATTGTTTTCAAACAACCCATTAGCCCAAAAATTTGACTCAATGCGGACACCTGTAAAATTCTCACTGCAATTTTGGGCTCTTGTAAAAAAGGGTTGGCATTTAGAAAACAAAAACTTTATTATTTTAATTAAATTCAGGACAGAAATTATTTGAACAATAATTAAATTATTAATAGATATACAGATTAATAGATATAGCTGTAGTATTATCTGTTATATAATTAGTACAATTAAGTGAAAAATATGTTCCAATTGAACATTTAAAAAACACAGTAAAAGCTCAATATAACTCACCTCAATGTAACGAACATCTCGTTATAACGTACATACCCGGAATCCCGTTCAGCTATAAAATTAAGCTAAAATCCATTCGATATAACAAACACTCGATTTAACGGACAAAAATTTTTAGCCCTTGACGGTTCGTTATATTGAGCTTTTAGTGTATTTATTGAGCCAACTCTCTTACAAAAGGTCTCGGTGAATAGCCCAGAACGCAAATAAGAATTTTTTACAGATGTCACCACGTGATGACTTGGGCGATAGCTGTGAGACATGGGATTATTCGCAAACAAAGGATTTGTGGCCAAAACATCGCATAAATTTATATATATATAATTAAATTTGTTAGAAATAAATTAAGATGAAAATTTATATACTAATAATAATAATTTTGAATAGAATTATGCATTAAATGTATCCTAACAGCTCAAATGGTACCTGCTGTACCACCATTGCTTATCTCTCTAGGTTATTTTTTAAAGTTTCTATCTCATATATGATCACAGTTATATTAAATAGGTAGGGGTATTAAACTTAAAGGATTAATTCATAATGTAAAAAATTTTAACCAAATATAATGGTATTAAAATATAATGGTATTAACATAAATAACTGATAAAACTTTAATGCAGGTGAAACGTCATATATTGAATGATAAAAATTTATATATATAAGTAATTTAGATTATATAAAACTCTTAAAGTTTAAAAGTTTTATTTAATTTGTTAATACCTCAAAATTCTAGAATGAAAAACAAATGTAAATTTTAATATTACACACCATTCCGATTATAATGAACATAATGAATATTTTTTATTCAACTACCGCTTATATAACTATAAAATTTTTTTTAATGGGAAATAATTCATTATAAAAAACATATAGCTTATGAAGTATACTGCACTGATATGTTCGCTATAACGGGAATGGAGTAATTTTACTCAAATATTTATATAAAATTTTGATTAATTATGTTTTTAGCTTAAATTAAATCAAATTTTTATTTAAAATTAAATTTGTTTTAATTATGATTTAATAAATTAATTAGAATGTTTATTATATTTAAACTTTAAAACTTTGCATAAATTAGTAGCAAAAATAATTCAAAGTAATATAATTTAAAAGAAAATTTTAAACAAAATTATCTAAAATTTTTATTTGTAATTCAGATTTATTTTCACTTTTGGTGATTGCGATTAAAATATTGCTTACAACGTGTGAATGCCCTACACCTAAACTATTAAAACCATGTATTTGTGCAAACGATGAGATCTCATGTGGTGGTGAAGAAAATATCAATTTGAAACAAATTTTTGAATTATTGAGTCAACAATTGCCTGAAGACAAAAAACATTTTACGGACTTTTATTTAAATAACACAGCGATTACTGAAATAGAAGAAAATACATTCAATGACTTGACTTTTGATAACATAACTATTGAAAGTGCAAACAATTTAACATCAATTAATACAAACGCATTCACAGATACAAATTTAATTACAAAAAAGCTAAACATATTTTCGACTCCAGTTGTGAACAACCCTCCAAAATATGACATCTTTTATATTGCAAGTCAAATGAAGAACTTAGAAGTTGTTGACTTTTGGAACACTAGTATCACAGAAATACCTTCGTATGCATTCAAACCTAATAATGGATATCAGAATAAACTAAGAATTCTTGCTATTCATGGACCACATTTGAAAAATATATACAGTAATGCATATTATAATTTGGGTTCGTTAACAATTATTTATTCGCATTACTGTTCAATTGAAAAAATACCAGCAAATGCTTTTAGCATTAAAGCAAAATCAAATGATACGTTTACTATTATTTTGGATGCTATGCTATTCAATGGTAAGAATATTAACGCAAATTTTATGAATAACACCCGGAGACCTGTTATTCTCGAGTATTATTGTTGGCCCGACAATCCGCAGTCGAACTGTAATATAACGTATTTGGACAAAAATGTTTTCGAATTATTTCTTAAGAATAATGATTTAAATAAAATTAAGTCTCATAATAGTTATCAGCTTCAGATAGATTGTAATGATTGTCGTTCTTATTGGATCAGAAATATTACAAAATTATATGAGAAAATCGAAGGATTAAAGTGTGCGAATGGAAACGATTTGTTAAACGAGAAAAATTTTCAAAATTGTGGCGAAAAAAAGTTTAACTCTATATAACTTAAAACAATAAAATAATTTTTTGATTTCATCAATAATTTTCGGATTCCACGAATAAATTTATTATAATTATGAGATTTTATTATAAAATTTAATTTTTTTAATCAGTTAATGTTTTGTTTAATTATTTAAACATTGTATGACTGAATAAAGCCATACATGTGGTGAAGTTTTAAAATATTTTTTTCTAGTCATGTATACGGTTGCCAGGTTGGGTCAGCTCTAATAAGAGAGAAATTCCGGGAGGTATAAAATATCAAAGGGGGGACCAAGGTACATTTTTCTCAAATTTCAAAATTTGCTGAAAAACCAAAGGGAGGACCAAGGGATGTGTTTTTCAAAATTTAACTGAATCCGGGACACTCCCGGCCAATCCTGGAGACCTAGCAACCGTAGTCATGTATTCGAATTTTAAGATAGAATTATGAGAACGTGCAATATTCGAATATTACGGGAGTGATAGTGTTCAATAATTGTAATATATTAAAAATAAACAATAAATTGCTAGGCTTTGTATGGAGTCTAAAATTCTGGACTTCAAATGCTTAATAAAATAGCTAACAAAAAACCACGTCTCATCAATTTTGATAATAATCTGTGAATATAAGTTCATTTACAATGCAATTCCAAAAATTGCTTTAAAATATTTCAATAAAAAAATTAAAATCCCTGCTGGGACTCGAACTATCAACTTTGTTAGTGACCGGACTTTAAGCCCATCACTCTAACCATTGGTCCAGCAAGTAGGATGACCAAGTTTAAGCGAGCCCAAATCTAGACAGCTTAAAAAATCAAAGAGGAGATTAAAGGATAATTTTACATAAGTTCTTATTTTGAGAAAAACTCAAAAGAAGGGACCAAGCACTGAATTTTTTAAAATTAGACCAAAATCTGGACGGTTGGTCACTCTACTAACAAGTGATTACAAAAAGTCTTAATTAAAAAGCCTTCTGTTTAGTAATGTCTAATACCAATTGTAATATATTAATCATTTAATCTGTTAAAATTTTTTAATGATAAGCAGATGATAAGCAATAAACTTGATACTCATTACATGGTTTTCTGCTATTGTACAATACATTTCAAAATACCTTTCAATTGATCTCTTATCAGACGAGATAAAAATTCAAATACTTTGATAACTACTTCTTATCGATTAAAATAATTTTTTATTAAAGCAAATGTTTTACATTATGAGTAACTAATGATTTTTAATTTGAATATTGAAAGATAAGCAAACATTATTCAAGTTAAGGATTTTTAAAGAGTGATTTTCGTAAAAGATTGTTGGGCTAGTGGTCAAAGTGATTGACCAAAGGCCTGGAGTATATAGGTTCGCGTCTAGAGAAGGTCAAAATATTTTATCAAATTTTTTTACGATATTTTACATAAATGAGTTCAAATTGTACTCATTTTTGATAATTTATATACTAATCGTTCAAATGAAATGGTATTTTGAAACGCACTGTACATTACTTGTAGACTTAACACATTTAATAGGAAACTATTTTGAACATTGGATTAATACTAGACTTATCTTGGAACTTTTTATTTCACAAAAATAACAATGTTACGATACTCAGTCAGTATTGATTTACCCAATAAATAAATATATTTAAATTTGAATATTTTTAGTTTGATTACATATTCAATATTTACAAACATTGAGATATATAGAGAGCAAATTAATTATTACATGCTTTTTACTAAATCATTATTAAAATGACACTTTTAAATGTTCACTATTAAGAAACATTAAGTTTATTTGTGCTGATACTCCACATATTAAATATATTGTGAAGTTTGTCTCATTTGCTGTTCATCATAAAACAAATCTATGCCCAGTTGACTTGAATTATAATCAGTTGCAATCATATGATTCTGTGGCTGAATAATACTTAAAGAATGCATATCACTATATATTTGCTTCTTTCTTAACTGGATCGCAAAACTAATTGATAGGACATTAATAAATGCGAATATAAAGAATAACAAGACCTTAGGTAAATAGAAGTATGACTGAACAGACAATATAAATGTTAAAAATAATATATAAAATATAAAAGCAACTATTGAACCAAAGTTCTCTTTATAGGCGCCCACCATTCCAAGACAGGTGAAAATGTCAGAAATTATTATTAATACTATTAGTATTAATAATATGTAAACGTATGAATCCTTAATTAAATTAAGATATGCTAAAAAAATATTTTACAAACATTTATTGATAATACGTACGTTAGGATTATTTAGAATAAAAATTACACTCAATGAGCCCAATATGAATTGTAGTACAAACATTAATAGAGCCACCGAGAATATGGTCCATTTTTGGCAAAGAAAAATTCGGCCAACCACTTGTTGCTGATCCATTACTTAAGTTAAGAGATTTTTATTAATATAAAAATGTTTATTATCGTGATTAGGGATGCCACATCTTCAGGGAGTCTACGCTGGAGAAAGGGGGACTAAAGGCAAATTTTCTCAAAAATTCCTTAAAAATCAAAGGGGCGACCAAGGTATACATTTTTAGAGGACCTTTCTAAAAGCTGGAGGTGTGGCATCCCTAACCGTGATATTGAAATCATAAACACGAATCTTAATCAAAACTAGAAAATCTTAATAATAAATGATTTATTTATAGGTAATAAATATAAGCTTACAAAAAGATTTTAAATTATAAATACTTTTAAAATAATACTAAAATTATTTTTAAAAATATGTTAAATCAAAATTACATTATTTTAAATTATGTTGAAATTTCATAAGGTTATAGACAATGTTATATTTTGACACTAATATCTCGTTTTGTCTGAAAAAAATGTAATCTACAGTTATTTAAATTAGCGATATATTAGTTTTAAATATAACTTTTAATCATAAAAATTAGTTATATATAAATTTATAAAAAATTTTATAAAATGAATTATTGTTTTCTTACATTTTTAACGCTTAAATTGAGAACACAATCATTAAGCTGAACAGCATCAGCACAAGTGATTAACTGATTTACTTTTGCATTATTAGGATTATAGCTACCGTTGAGATAGAAGTTTGACGTCAATTGTTTTATAGTATTATTTATTTTTAATTGAATTTTTTCAAACGCACATGTTTTCCGTTAGAACAAATTGATGTTATTTACGCAAATTGTTATTATTTTGTATTCACCCATAATAAGGACAACCGGACTTGAACTCATATAAAGCCCCAATACGACCAAATCTAATTTTTTAATATAAACTCATATTAGGTATAAGTTATTGAAAAACAAAATACAATAATAATGAATGCCTGTACAGTCACGGAAATTAAAGCTTACAAATGAACCTATGCTTCATTTCGATAAGGCTTATCTTTATTAGTGAAGAGTGAAAAAAGATTAAAAATTTTAGTGATAAAGCCCACAAAATTTACTTTTTAATCATTAATGATTCAAAATTATGAATATTTATATTTTAATAGCAATATAGCAAAAGGATTAGCAGTCTTATCAAAATTAATAATAAGTTCAATTGCAAGCTATTTTTTCCGTGGCTGTACAATTGAGTGCAAATGAAACTGAAAAGGGATAAAATGCATGCTTTTCAGAGTCTTAATGGAAATGCAAAATAGTTGAAAAGTTGTCAGCTTTTGAGTAATTTTTCTGCTTTTATTATACAGTAATCAATTATTTTAAAGCTTAAGTTAAACTAATTAAATGTTTTTTCACTAGTTTTTCTCTAATCAGTTAATATGTATAGGATTTTATACTAAAATATAGAAAAAAAGTTTTGCAGTTTCGTCTGCACACAACTGTACATATTTTAAGTTCTCAGTAAATTTTTTCAGCAATAGTATGTATAATGTGTTTAATTTTCAAAATTGTTCCCTTTCCATGAAAAAGGCTCGTCATTAAAATATTAATAAACATGAGTTTGCGTAAGTCGTGATTTGACTTTCAATTAAATCTTTTCCCTGTTTTCCTTGAAAATGTAATTAATTTAGTAAATTATTGGGTAAGTTTAAAAAATTTTACTGTTTTCAATATTTATATGTAGTGCTTGTGATAATGACCTGGAAATTATATTAACATTAGTGATAGAAAGTGAAGTTTGTAATGACGCAAAATAGTAAGAAAGCTAATGAATGAGTTAAGCGGAAAGTTTGCAAATACCAGCATTGCTGCTGTTGAGCGGAAAGTGGTTTTACTGCATAAGAAAAGTTTAGATTTCTTGATAAAAGTGCATTTTAAATATAGTTTATAGTAAACATGTTATTGTGTTATCAGAAAAATATTTTAGTAATTAAAACATACATAAACTTAATAATAGTGTTTATAATAAATTTGGATATAATTGAAATATTCCTAATTAATGATGGAAAGTGTGCAACACGTGGAAACACATAAGTAAATCAAAATAGTATTACAGATGAAATTATTGAATTGAACGGAAGGAAAACTAATACATTACTTGCAGTTAATGTGCCTTTGGGTATAAGAAAGTGTATTAAACTCTTATGATATCCTTTCAAATGATATCAAGGTTAGTGTTTTGGATTATACTATAATCTCAATTCATTTCAACGGCAATCAATTCACACAATATATGAAATAAATGAAAACTTTTATTTCTTGCGTTTCTTAAGTCGGGTTTGAGTGAAAAAAAACTAAAGACCACTTCCAATAGAGCTACTCCTTCAAAAGGACGCCATCTTGAGTCATATATCAATGGAAAGTTCTCATCGAGTACTACAACTTTTCCACTTGGACCAACTAGATCCGCCCACTGAGTTAAGCACCAGAGGGCAAAAATTTGGGGTAATAAGGGCAGGTTGGTCTAGCTGATCCAGACACTGACTACCATGTGATATATCGTTGGACTCAGTTCCTCGAGTTGATTTATTTGAACTTGAGGTGGTTGGCCACTCCCGTCGGGAGTTTGTCAGAAGTGACCAGGTTCGGGCTGGAGATGGTCAATTAGGGCATACAATTAATCATCTCGAAGGCTTGAACACCACGATGTATCACACTTGGTGATAAGTACCTCCTTCCGATAGACTCAAGTACCCGAATATACCCAATTTATGTTCTCTGGTGCTTCACTCCGTGGACGGATCGAGTTGGTCCAAGAGGAAAAGTTGTAGTACTCGGTCAGATCTTTCAATGGTTATATCACTCACGATGGGGTCCTGTTGTGGGGGGTGCCCTATGTGAAGTTGCCATTATTCTTTATTTATAAATAAGATATTATAAGAATATACAGTATTTTGAATGTAATATACAAATCATTGAATTGAAATTAATTATCATATTGAATAACAAAAAATCTTGAAATTATTGAAAAATATGAAAGCATGAGTAGTACTGAATATCATAAATATTTTATATTAGTTTTGCTCATAATTTAGTCCGCAAATAGGTTTTCACTTTTAGTACACTTTATTTTGAATCATATTTCAGAAAAACATCTCATTTATGAGTTCAATCATTTTGATAAACAGTTATTTTCATATTTTGTGGTAAACTGTCGTATGATTTTATATCAATTACATCTGATTCTGAATTTACTTCACTTTTCTTTACAATAAACAAATGATTGAAACAAATTCGAGGCTTATTAAGGAATCAATAATTTTATGCCTTATATTCACTCTTTTGTGGAAATAAATTGATTGTATTTTTTCACAATTATTAATCACTTCTATAAGTCCTAAATCTGTTATAAATGTTTCAATTTAGACAATCATTTCATGATATCATCGCTTATACTACTCATGAAACCAGTTATGAGAGTAAAAGACTTTAATTTTGGTAAATATATGTCAATGTCTTTGAATGTGTGATCACTTAGTTTTGATTATCTTAGAGATAAATGAGTTAATTGTATGCAATCTTCAAGTGATTTAACACTTATTTCTTTACACTCTTGAACATCAAAAGGAGTTATACTTAAGTCTAGTTTTTTGAGTCGAGAAAAATATTTAATAGTATTGAAGACTTTAAAAGAAGTATTTGAGTGAATACGATATAATCACAATTCAAAGTACTTTAATTGACTACAATTGAGAACAAAACTCTTTAAGCTTTCGGCAAATGATATACTTTTAAAAAAATTCTTTTATGCCTTAAAATCTATAATTATTTGAAAGTTTAACTATTATTATACCTTTGATAACCTTACAAAACATTAGGAAATAAACATATAAACCAAATAGTTATCAATCAGATAAAGTTTCATTTTTTGAATTTCAGTTTTCGGAACTGAAACCAACACTAGTTTATACACTAACCAAATATGTGTTAATCAGAGACAGTAATTACGGTATTGTCAGTTGTAATAAAAATAGTAAAAGTGTTGGCTTTACTGTCAATAACAGGAAAGCAAAGCAAATGTCAATGCAAAGCAGGAAAAACTATTATTCATAACTTTATTGAGTATGTTATTGGCAGTAAAGCCAACACTTTTACTATTATTATTTCAATACAGTATATAAGAGATAGTGAAACAAAACACTTATAGCAATTCTTGTATATTTATCAAAATTTTAGCTGATATTTATTTTTTAATTTTAGGGTTTCTCAAACTAATAATACTTTATAAAAATCAATTTACTTCGCAATAATTTCTGTGTTTTGCAAAATTAAGAGATTTAATCATTTAATTATTTTTTGCTAACAAATCAAGTATTAATAGAAGGGTCTGTTTTACTATATCATTATCTAAATTACATTTAACATAAATATATTTTTTGTTAATAAACAGATCTAAATAAAGATATTATGCAATATAATAATTTAGAGATCTTTTCAATTAATTAGGTAGAGTATGAATTAAATAGAGCGTTGCCAACTCTTCTGTGTGTAATTCCTTGACTTTCAGCATATTTATCAATTTTTTCCGGGACATTCCGAGGCACAAACATTAATGAACTTTTAGCAATGCTTATAATGTGGGTTCTGGGTTCTGGGTTCTGGGTTCTTCCATTTCGGGACATACATGGGAAGACCCATCTCTGCGGCCGGAACAAAGATTACGCCATCTCTGGTCGTTTTTGGTACTGTCCCGGCCATTCTGGTACGGTTGGCAACGCTAATTAAATAAGGCAATTTATTTAATTGAGAGGGAGTATCAATTATTATGATATTTTTAGTGAATAAAAACAAATTATTATTGATTTTTATATTGCATATAATAATAGATATGCATTATGTTAAAATAATTAGTTTATATCATATTGTTGTCACTATAATATAAAAAATATTATTTTTAAAGTCATCATTCTTAATTTATTGCGTAACTTAAAGGCCATTAGTTTTAATCTGGTTTTAATAATGTTCGCGTCAATACAGCCGCGAGATATTGTGGACTTTCAAAGTTTAATACTTCAGTCGCACCCTTTTTGGCAGAGTTATGTCAATGGAATTAATAGAACTCTTACTGATTGGCAACAAAATAAAATTACATATAATAATGATTGGATCACATTATCGACAACAGACAGTCGAAAGGTAAAAATAATACAGTTAGAGCCCGATTTCAGCAACTCGTCTGTGCACAGAAAACTTTCTGCTAATATTGAATGAAAAACCCTACTATAAGTCTAATGTTCCCGCAAAATAATATGGTTATTCGTGATAAATTTTTAAAAAATGAGGAATTCCCTGTTAAATTTGGTACCCATTTATAAATTTTAATAATTTTGCTGCCACTTTTCGAAAATTTAATTATTAAATTTAAATTTTGATAAATCCCAGGCAAAAAATATTGCGAAACACATGGAATTGATTTTATCGAAAGTGTCACTGCTGGGGGTGTTTTGTAAATTCGTTGCTAAAATCGGGTTTTTGTTAAAATTGTGTTCGCTATAATCCATATTATAAAATAGGGGTTTAACTGTATATTTATTGCATAGAATTTTATTTCCTTAAATAGTTTAATTATTATGAAGAAATAAATCAAAATATTTCTATATACGGCTCATTATCTGTGCTTTTACTCCAACAAATGCGTAAAACAACTAATAAAAGGTAATAAATAAATAATAAAAAGGATTCATTTGATAATACGGTATTTGGGTTTTAATATTTAGTGTTTTACTTCATGTTATGCCTGATAGTAACAGAAGTCTTATCGAAAATGTACAGAACAGTCAAATCGATTGTTTTGATTGCACGCCATGTGATTATTACTATTTAACTAAAATTAAAAATTTGTTGTGTTCGCGGCCGCTATTCATAGATAATCGGTTTTCAATGTTAAGCCCAATCACTAAAGTATTCAGACCCACATCGGAAGGATTCTGGCGTATATATGATATGAGAGTTTGGATCGTTTTAATAGCTTTTGTGTTATTTCTTTCAATATTTACAACGTTTTCATCAATAAAATTAAATAAAAATAAAAAGAAACAAATATTTCCTCAATTTTTATCCTTCCTCTGGATTTATTTGACATCAATTGTTGGTAAAGACAATAAACATAACCCACATATTATAAGCCATCTCTTATGGCTTATCTCTATTATACCAATAATAGAAATATTTAGGAATGAAATTCTGGCCAAATTGGTTATAATACCCGATGTGTTAATTGATGGAATCGATGACATACTGGACCCAAACCGAAAGATTTACTCATTAAATAAATTAAACTTAAGGCTAATGAAAAATCAAAGTCAAGCGGAAAGTTTATTAAAACATAAATGGATACAAATATTTAATAAGTTGGAGTATTTTGATATCTCTGGAGCTCTTAAATACACTTCTTCTCCAGGAAAGTTTGCGGAACTATCCAAACATTCCACTTATATTGAAGACGAGATATTTATTAATGTTTTGCATTCAATACTTTCGCCCTATTTTCGGGTTCATATCGGAAAACATACTTATTTTCCAAGACTTACATCTTATACTTGTTTTAGACCTAACTTTCCGTTTATAACAGAAGCCAACAAAATGTAAGCTCATGTCAATCAATAAAAATAGTTTTTTTAACAATTTAATACATTTTTATTTATTTTTAGTACATTGAATGCATTTGAAACTGGAATTATGAAGTATTGGGTGAACACAAAAGATAGATTTTCTATTAAGTACTTCAGTCTTCTTTTTGAAGCCTTTAAAAACCTTTTCCCTGATTTGGACGTTTTGCTGAATTCTATTCGTATGAGTAATGAAAATAATTGGATTTCTATTGGTTTGAAAACAACTCAAACAATTTTCTTATATATGGTTATTGTTCTGATATTTAGTGTTATTGTTTTGGTATTTGAAATATTTTCAAGTTTTTCAATCAAATTGAATAAGAAAAAGATCCTTTGTCGTGAAGCGATAGGTCTGTATCTTAAAAAATTTCAGAACCGATTTCGGCCGCACCCGCAAATTTGGGTTACATACGAACATAACCATTATCGCGAAATTTTAAATTAGAAACGCATTACTTTTTAAAATTATTTTTAATACAAAGAAATACAAAAATACTTTATTCTAATTAACACTCAATACTCTACATATTTAAAATAAAAATAATTTCTCAGAAAAAATTTGATGACCTCAGTCAAAATTCATTAAGTTTACTTTCATCATAATTTCCCTCGTATAAGTCGCACCTACAGATAAGTCGCACCACTGAAAACAACCCTAATTTTATAAATAACCTCACTGAAAATAACCCTTTGTATAAGTCGCGATTTATACGGGGGAATTAAGGGTATGTTAAACCTCTAAACTATAACTGTAACTGCGTTTTATTAACTCAGGTTTCATATATATATTCCGCTGATTAATTCATTTGAATTTAATTAACGGTATAGTGTGTTCGGAAAGTTATTGCACATTTTTGCACAAGAATATCATAGACTGTAAATAGGGCATAATATTTTTGAGGTTTCGTTCTATTATTTGTAAATTTGCCTAGAGTGTTTGTTTCTGCATTTTATGAAAGGCAAAACGATGCACATCAACGATGTACCTTACGTACCTTACGTAGGGTGGCCAGACGTCCAGTTTTAAGCTGGACTGTCCAGTTTTTGGCTATTTTTAAAAAATCCAGTACTTGGTCCCCCCTTTGAGTTTATTTGAAAATAAGAATTTATAAAAAATTATCGTTTGGTCCCCCCTTTGATTTTTT
>JAQGCH010000800.1:0-19438 GCA_034699485.1 Nanhermannia elegantula | reverse complement strand
GTAATGTTTGCTCTGCTTTTCACTCAACTGTTTATATGAATCGCAAACAGGTTCTCAGTTCCTTAATTGTTGTTAAGGTTGTTATGGTTTACAAATTAATTAATTAATTAATTAATAGACAAATGGCTCAAAACAGTGGTACTCATAATGAGCTTAATATTGATTCAAACAATTTAAGTGATTGTCGAGAAAGTGATCAAAATATTGAAAACATTGAAAACATTGAAAACATTGAAAACACTGAAAACACTGTCAATAATGATAAACAAATTATGAGTGAAAACAATAACAATTGTAATGACATTAAAGGCCTTAACAGTCAATCAAATGATTGCATTCAAAGTGTCGATAATGTTATGGATTATGAACATAATTGTCGACAATTAATGGTTAATAACAATGACACTAAAAGTGATACAAATTGTAATCAAAATAATAGTAATAATAGTGAAGAACAACAGAAGCAAACTATTGATGAGAATAACGTATTGACTAATAATAATATTGAGACTAATAATCAAAATATAGACTTAAATAATACTAAAAGTTCTTCCAATTCTGATGAGGAAGAAGATGAAGAGGAAGTAAATGCTTTAATATTTCATTTGTATTGTTTGTAATGTTTTTCATAAATGATAAACAAATGAATTAATTATTACTATAATTATAATAATAAATAATATTAATATTGAATTTTAGGAGAGTCTACTTAATTATGATCCGACTCCTAGTGTTGGTTACCCTCCAATCAAATGGCATTCTTTACAACAATTACAACAACGAGAATACGGAAAACTACTTGTAATCAACTTGTCTTTCATTTAATATAAACTAATATTTTATTCCAATTTTAGAGACCGGGAAATAAACGTCCGTTTAATACATATGACTCTCAATGGTTTCGCAGATATGCCTATAATTCTTTGTATTTCTTCCAAAGACTCGAATTAATGGCTAAATTTGAAGAACACAACGGTTTGTTTGTAAACAAGAATCACTTTAAACTTATTTTCACTCTCTTAAAGGTTGTGTCAATTGTCTTAATTTCAACACTTCGGGTGATTTACTGATATCAGGCAGTGATGACCTCAGGATCGCGATCTGGGACTGGCAGAAGTCACGCCTCAGACATGTCTATCATTCGGGTAAATGCTTAACAACTAAAAGGTTTTGAGCTTTAATTGAAATGATTCGTATCCACTGTTTCAGGGCATTCATCGAATGTGTTTCAGTGTCGGTGGTGTGTCGACGACCACCATATAGTGAGCTGTGCCAGAGATGGACAGGTCAGGATATGTAATATACATCGAAATGGAAGTACAACTTCCAAAAAATTAGCTCAACATAAAGCGGCCGCACATAAGTTGACACTCAGTTCACCACATGTTATACTGAGCTGTGGAGAGGATGGGATTGTTTTTGAAATTGATTTGAGAGCTGATAAACCCAACAAACTATTAATTGTCAAGTAATGCTTGTAATGCTTTTTACAATTGTTCGGCAAAAGATGTCTCACTTGAACTCTATTCATAATATGTTTATATGAATTGACATAATATACTGTATGTTCTCTATCAATAGGAATGCAAACGAACATAGAGTGCCTTTATATTCAATCAATTCGAATATGGTTTTCAATCCTTTGCAATTTGCCATTTCTGGCAGAGATCCGTTCGTTCGCGTATATGACCGACGATTTCTGGTTAAATATATTAATTACTGAGACATTATTTAATTGTTTACACAATTTTTCTCAATTTTAAAGCCAAGTCCGGAAAACGCAACTGTGAGTCCAGTGCTCTCTCTATGTCCCGAGAAATTGAAGGAAACGAAGCATAGCGTCACTTGTGCTCAATATAACTCTACTGCCGATAAATTGCTGTCCACTTATAATGACGAAGACATCTATACTTTTAACGCCAAAACCGGTGCAGTGGAGCACTCATACAGCGGACATCGCAATAACGCCACAGTCAAAGGCTGTTCTTGGTTTGGCGATGACTTCATAGTCAGCGGTTCTGATGACGGATATGTCTATGGATGGGATACTGAAACGCAACATATCGTTATGTCTCTCTATGCAGACGAAAACGGTGTTGTAAGTAGTGTTCAAACGGTTCTAACATACTTTACTAGCGCTCAATACCTTTCATTACAAGACATGGTTTTTCATAATAAAGCTCTTATCAGACATTCAGCGCTTGAATGATATATTTATACGAATTTATAACTTATTTGATTGAGTAATGAATAACTTTTAGGTGAATTGCATTGAAACACATCCAACAACTCCTATCATCGCAACGTCTGGTTTAGACGACAACGTGAAGATATGGGTGCCATCAGCTGATGAATGGCCACAAACATTAAAAGGCATTAAACAGGTTTGCTTTGATTGTTTGAAAGAGTGTGATATCTATGTAATAAAATAGTAGTCAACTGTTGTAAACTATTGTAAACTATAGCGCATTTGCACAAATGTCAAAGAAAGGAAACGATCGCATCGTAGACTTGCAGATCTCGATGATGAGGATGCAATCGATGCCTCGATGTTGTATCTGATTATTCGACACATGAGACGCCAGAGATCTAGAATGGCTCGCAGGAGGAGAACAGGTCTCTTATTTTTGATTCTTAATTAATATGATTTTAGTATCTATAAAGGGTGTAGTTATTCATAGAGCTTAAGAGGGTATTACAGCTTAGGATACAATTGAGACAACACTTACAGTAATTAAATAAATACTTTGGACTTTAATATAATGAACACTTTATTTAAATATAAATGCATGTCATAATAGCCTGATGTGCACTGTTGAGCATTACATATTGGATAGCTTTTAGTATAGAGAATGTATCGGTTTATTTGCTGTATTTTAGGGTTAGGATTGGTTTAGGTGAGGGTTACTTCAGGTTATGAGTTAGAACTGATATACCCTTAGTTATGACCTTATAATAAACTATTTTATAAAAAAGGAGCCAATAATGCAGACGCTAATGATGAAGATGACGATAATGACGACGATAACGATGAGGACGGGAGTAATGATGACGAGGATACTGATAGTGACAGTGATGCCGATTACCGTCAGCAGCAATGTATACAGTCCTAAACTGTCGCACTTTTAAAATTGCTAATAATGTACATTATGTTCATTGTGTTATGAAAGTGTTAATTCTAATCAATAATAATATATTATTACACTATAATAGTGTATAAATCAAAGTATTTTTGGATTTAGAAAACTTTGTTTTATTGTTAATATGGTTATTGATTTTTCTTATGCAGTAGATATATATAAAATTATGTTTAAAAATATCAGTTTTCTAATAATTCAATTCAATTTATTCTAAATTTTCTGCTATTTTCGATTGTCTTTATTGTATTCTTTATTAATGAAACAAAAACAATAATTTGTTAATATTTTAGTCACAATACAAAACTAAATTTTGAAACGATTAAAGTTTTTCTTCACATCTCAAATAAATTTATTTACAAATTATTGTCATTAAATTGTTAATCAAAATAATTAATTATTTTTTCCGTTTATTCATTCACATAAACGGTTAGAGCAAAACATTTAATAATTTGGAATATAAGTCAATGAATTTATTTCTATAGTTGTCACTAAGATTCCTGAGCACTCACTTAATATTTAATCTTTAAAATTGATTTAAGAGTGCTTTTGAAAAAAGCTAATCTTTGGCCCAGAAATAGACTTTAGTAACTGTTGAGTGGCTGTGTCTATAACAGGGTGTTATAGAGTTATCATTAAAGCCCAGAATAATTAATAAAAAACTTGCAAAATACGGACATAAAATGGTCAGAATAGGGAAAATTAGTAAAATTTTGTGATACGCTATTGTTTCCCTAAAAAGGAACACAATTTATTGAGCTATTACGTGTGGGTCCCAATTGCTTTGCAGCTTTTTAACTAAATTATATTTTATTTTATTATAATTATAGTTTTTAAACCAGTTGAAAGAATTATTTTATAGCATTTATTTATATAAGATATCTGATGTAAACAATGCCATCTGCAGTGCATATAGAGTACTATTTTTATGACATCATGTAGTGGTACAATTAATGCTGCATTTTTAATGGTTTGAGTTACACTCAAGAAAATTAGTGTACGGATTATTAGATGGAATAATGAGATGCTGTATAATTCATTTAAAATCTGTGTTAGTTTCCAAATTTGTTTTATCGATAAGAATCAAATCTTTATATATGGCAGAGAATAGACTAAAATTTAAGAAAATTTAGATTTCAATTTGAACAGTAACTATTGGTTAATAAGATGTATTACAGTATATGAATTGAATTTTGGAAGAAGTCTACTTTCGTTCAACTAATTTTCTAACTTTAGCAAAAATAGTTAGAATGCAATCTGTTTGTGAGAGATTTACTTAACTAACACATAATCTAATAGTTTGAACTTATATTAACTTTTGATATTTATTATCTGTTATAAAATAATGAAAACATTTCACATAAACTAATAGCTGACAATTGGGTTCTCACTCAAATCTTAACATTTTTTGAGACTCACACTCAATGAAAAGTAAAAATTATAATAAAATTTTTTGTCATTTTTTATACCGCAGGTCTCTTATCTCAAGTTTTAAGTTAATAAAAGTTCGCAAAATGAGACTGTGTTTCACTACATTGTGTTTAACAACTTTTCTTTCATAAACAGATACTTAGAGAAACAGAAATTTTGAGAAACTTAGAAAATAAATTAAACGAAAGTAAACTTTTTCCAAAATTCAATTCATATGTATTTAGGCTTATTTTGAAGTGAATTCATGAAAATTTTGGTTTTTTCTCTAAAATTTAACAAATTTCTATGGGAAACAGATTTTTAAGCATTGATACAGCAAAATATGGACTTAAACAAAATAATAGAGAATATAGGCATAAAACTTGAAAACAAGGAAAAATAGAGATTTTAAAAATGATTTATTTAGGAAATTATGGACTCATTTGGTGTCCTGACGTGTATTCCCATGATTTTGGAATATCAACAAAAATAGTGTGGTCCGTGTGGTCCACATTCTGGAGGCTCTTTTTATCATTAATAAAAGTTACATTTTTTAGATGACATTTTCGATTTTGTGAGATATCTATTATTTGATCTGCTTTTTAAGAAAACAAATAGTTCTAATATTACATTATATTTAAAAGTTGAGTACGAATTCGTGAAAATTTCAATATAAAAGTTATAGCGTTGAAAACCATTTCAAATATAAGATCTTTATTTTGAAGTTATTATAAATGAAATTCTTATTAATGAAATAATTTTTTTCACTAAAGTCACAGACATATGATGAAAGGGTAATATTTAGTTAATTAGCTTTTCATAGGACACGAGTTTTGAAATAATTGAATATATACAGAAATGATACTTTTGTCAGTGTATAAGAATGTTCAATACTTGTCGAGTCCTATCTCAGGAAGTGTTGCTATGGGGACACCAGAAGTCAGGAAATGCAGTGTTGCGGTCGGATTATCAAAGAAGAAATGTTGAGTACTATCACTATTAGGGATGTCACAGATGAAACTGCAAAATAGGTTCTGATCCAAAAACAAAAATTAATAATTATTGAATCTTTAGGTCATTAGAGTTATCACTTTATACATATTACAAATTACTTTTTTAGTCAAAATTATGGAATCGTTTACTCTTCATAAACGTTGAAGTAAACTAAATAAACATTTATCAAACAGAAAAGCTCAATAATAATGACAGTAATCATGACTGATTGTAAAATCAACATAAATATGAGTCTACATGAATGCAATACTAACAACAGATATGAAACTTTCAATTTATATGATCAATAGAGTACTCATTTTCTTTTATTTATTTTTAGTGAGAACGTAATTTACTTTAAATAAAAAAATCGATTAAATTAGTGAATCTTGACATGAAATCTATTCAAAATTCAATACATAAGAAAGCGACACAACAAACATACAGAATAAGCAACAGCACAAATCTGCTTCTCTCGGAAGATAACAAACATTAAGTTGGAATCAATGAAAGTTTACCTCAAAAAGGCTAACAAAACAGTGTTTTGAATACATATTTATATGAAATATGAGTTTACTTTGTAGTCGCATATATTCTATGCCCGATATTTAAATAGAATGCAGACCTAATATATTATATTTATGAGTTTGTTATCTATTAATGCCCTGAGCAGTAAATTTTTGTTGCGTAAGAAAATCATTGTTAAAGTAAATTAAGCGTAAAAATCGCGTTTGGATGAACACAATGCTTACTCACTGCCAGCACTGCCAGTTGTATAACACTATATTTCACAAAGTTTACAAAAATGTTAAGCAAAGTATAAAGTGATTTAGATTTTATATCAAATAATTAGGTCTAAGGCTTTTTTCTGTTTTGATTAATTACTTCCATAAAGTTTCTAAAATTTAAATATAGGAATGCTTTGAACATTACTTTCACAATTATAAAAATCTTTAAATAAAGTTAAATTTGTTTCAAAACTATGAAAATTATAAAAAAAACTCATTTATTAGTTTTGATTATTAAATCTCGATTTTAATCATATTTTCATAATTTTTCTCAAAAAACATGAAACGGTATAAAAAGAGTTATATAAAAATTTCATAACATTTTTTGATATTGTTAATGGTCTTAAGAATATATTTGATATTTAAATTAGTTTGTATTTGTTTTGATAGAATCCAAATTAAAAATGAAACTTTTTATGTTTTATCTGATGTTTTATAAGTTTATGTGCTTTAAATTCATATTTAAATATAAAACTAATTTCAAATTCACGATTTAATTCACACTGATCTCATCAAATTCTATCTAAATTTAGAGTTTATTAAAATTAAAAAAGAAATATTTTGATGCATTGTATTGGACTAACTTTGAAATTCATTCATTTTTTAAATTATGTCAATTATCAAAGTGAAAGTTATTGTCTTATAAACAATTGGTGACAATTTATGTTTGTTTTACTTTGAGTACAATAAAAGTAGAGATCATAATGGGTTTTGTTATGATTACAATAAGCTTAGAGGTGATCACTTGGGAAATTAGTATCATTGATGCCTTTGATGTAAAAGCAAACTACAAAAATAGAGCCATCAATGCCTTCATAGACAACTATACAACCCATTAATAGCAGTTTCAGCTCCATTTCTAGGTATACTTACAATATAGTACAGTACAATCATTTTTTTAAATTAAGGGTTAAATAGAATTACATAACTATTAATGCAAAATACAATAATCAAATCAAAATGATATGAGATTTTATAATCAGAAGATAAGCATATATTACGCATTTTTAATTAAAAATCAATGATTAACACAATTAACTTATATATAGAAAATGGATTGAATTCTTGAAATACTATTCCAAGAATTTGTAGATCTCTAATAGAAAGAGATCAAATGGATGCTGCACTTAATGTAATAAATGTGTATTTCATGAGACTGTAGGGATTCAATACTAACTTCTTAGATGGATATTTGAAGATATTAATGATAGTGTGATAAAGTGAGTCGAGTTAATTACAAACTCTGCTTACTTTAGAAAAGAAAGTTTTATCACTTTTTATATTCATTATAGGTTTACTCAAATTATAACAAATATTTTGCAATTTTAAAAAAATAATTTAAATTTAATATTTGAACCCCATATATAATTTATAAATCAATTTCTTGACAGTGAATCTAAATATCCAGCTTTTGAAATGTTTAAAAAATTTTTTAAAGTGAAATTAAGTTCGAGATTAAGTAAAACTATTGTTAACATAAAATAAATTCCCTAGGGGTACAAGTCATTGAAGTAAATTTTTTAAAATCATATAAATTTATAGAATTTTAAACTAAAGAAATTTGATAATATTTTGCAAAATCTAAAACATGTTTCGCTTAATAACTGTTGCTTTGGTTTAGAAAAGAAAGACTTAACATAATTAAGAAAGAGGAGTTTGATTCGTGAATACATTTGAAAGCATTCTTGGAATACTCTGTGAAAACAAAAAGCATTAGTAATTTAGTCACTTTCATACTTATTGTCATGAAAAACATTAAAGTCTACAAAAACGCCTGAAATACAATTACAGGTACAATACTTGCCTTATAAGCTCAAAAGAAAGACATTTCAGCAGTAAAACAATTTAATCCCCAAAGAAATAATAGTAAAAGTTGTAACAAAATTTTCTCTTTGACTGTGAAAAATATAAAAACTTTCATCTGAGTTACAATTCATATAAAACTCGAAGTTTAGTTTTGCTTATAATGTAAGTTTGAATTCCAATTTGATTTTGTTTTGCAGTTTTGCCATTTTTTGTATTTTTTAATGCATAAAACCTTTGAGTGAGAGGAAAAGTAAGTTCGTGTGAGGAGAGGAAAGATTGAGAAAGTTATACACAGATTACTTTATGGCTCACTTCTTATCACTTTTCTGTTCCTATAGAAACAAGAAAATAAAGAATAAAAAGATATGAACAAAATGAGAATTTTTGGTGAATAAAATTATATCAAATACAATAGCCCCAAGATAGTCACCTTTTATTTATTATTTACAAGAAATTTACTCATTCACTATATTTCCCATTTAAATAAATTGAAGAATACATTTCAGTTCAAATGTTGGGGTAAAAGTGAATTTCTTATTATTTAAACATATAATAGCTGTACTGCCGCGGAATTAAAGGCACGCTGTCATCAAAAGATGAGTAGAGATCAGGGTTTGAGAAGTGATTGCATTTGCATTAAATTTATTTATATTTCAACTTATATCTCATTACTTGACTTTTTGTCATTTTGTATATCTTTAATTTTCGAGCTATACTTAAACCTAAAATGTCAACTAAAAAAAGTTTTACAGCAGTACTTTAGTTGTATTACAGAAGATCTATTATTTAATTTATCATGCTTATCACGCTTATTAAGCTCAGAACTTCTGTTGAAAATCAAGAGTAACTTTGTTTAAAATTTAATTGTCTCGAATTTTTTCTTCAAATTGACTCTCATTTCCTAAAAGTGGGTAAAAACAGGTACATCCAAAAAGTCACACTTTTAGTAATTGTCTTTCAACTCATTACTTAAAAATATCTATTTTCTAAATAAATTTACTGAAAATCACTCAAAAATCTTCAAATATCATATGGATTAGCATTTTAGGGTTGTAGACATTTGAATACTTATATTCTCAGCTCATCAGTATTTCACAATTAGACGTTTGTTAGCATAACATTTAGGTTAATATAAATACTGTTTAATTGATTTGACATAAGTATAGATCGAAAAAACAAATTAATAAAAGTGTAAATATGGATAAAATCTCAAATAAATACGGACGGAATTTAAGTTTATTGAAATATCGAACAATAATTTATATTTAATTGAGTTATGGATATAAACTTCAAATAAAATGAACCGAAAGATTACAACAACAGTGATAAACATAAACAGAATATTATCATCTGTTCATTTGTTTGATGCCAACAACTGAACACCTTTTTCTTTTTATTGCTGTCATTCAATTTTAAGAGAAATTTGTTGTACAAATCAGAAAATTGTACTCACTATAAAAGTTCACTTAATTAAAGCTAACTTTAAAGTTATCCCAAGAGTTAGTAATAAAATGTAGTAATAATCATAATAATAATTCTGGTGAAATACAGTAATGATCTCTTTTGTACCCATGAATTCATTTATTTTATACTGAAGTTTAACTAAAAATAAGTAATATCTTTCTTCTTTCAAACATTTCACGTATTCAGTATCCGAGACCAACATATAGTTAGCTTTTCCTTCGGATCGCATTTTTTTGTAGTCAAACATCACTGAAGAACTTAACTTTTCTTTACTCGGCTCATGTATTTCATGCACATGTCTCTCGAGAATCTCTTCTGTTATATATATACTCTATATAAGTATCCAGTGATATGAGAATCTTTAGCGCTTTTGCTTTTGATTCCTTTATAAGCAGACATTACATGATGTACTGTAAGTTATATCAGTTATAAATTCAAAGCCTTTACCCATATTTATTTTGAATACTTTTATAAACAATACTTTAGACAAAGTATTGGATACAATTCCAAAAACTCAATAATCACTGAATTTATTTTAAACAATAATAAATTGGGGCTTAAATTTGATTTAAATATCAATACTTTATTAATATACAGCAAAATGTTTCATTACACACAAACACAACTTAATTTAATTATTCATTAAAAAAATTGTGATTTATGTGACAAAGAATATAAAATGAAATTATTCTTAGATTGGATTTATTTTGACTGCATTCTGTCAACTTTATTATAGCAGCTCTTTTACAATCCCAATGGCTTAACAAGAATGTCTTTCATTAAGAAAATATTCGTGTGCTTATTATAAGTATGATCACAACAGTCAAGAAAATAATCCATAGGATTAGAATTACTATTTTAAATAAAGGGAACTCTATTTTTTACAATAGGTTAATGATTATTAATTGTAATAAGAACTTTAGAGAACAAGAACAAGATTTTAAATGTCATAAAAATTAAGTTCTGCTAAGCTTACAAATAGGAAAGAGCATGAGCTAAGCTATAGCTTAAGCTCAAGCTCGAAGTTATACAAAAAAGTTCAAGCTCAAGCTCATACATCGGAAGCTAATCTAAAGCTCAAGCTCGCATATAAGAGCTTCTGAGCTTATGTTTATTTATTTTCTGGTTATTTAGTAACAAAAGCGTAACAAACTTTCAGAAAAATAAATCAGATCTACGATGTGATTGACATTATTTGATATTTTTTTGATAACAATTAGTTTTAATTATATTATTGTATTGTATTCATTAAACAAACATTTAAATAGAAAATGAATGTATAGAATTAAAGGTGATATTTTTGCATTAAGCTCAAAGCTCAAGGTATGGCCATTAAGCTAAAGCGGGCAAAAAATAGCTTTTGCTCTTCACTACTTACAAATATCTGAAATAATATTTCACTTTTTTATAAGTATAATTATTTAAAATATCAACATTTTTTCTAATAATTTTAGTTTTTGTTTACTTTATTTAAATTTCAAAATATAAAGTAATTTAATGAAAAGTTCTGTTTAAAATAGACCGTATGTTCATAACCGTAAGATTTTGTGGTGATTATCATTGAGATACCTGTATATATAATGATTTTCACCAAAAATAGTGTCCTTTGCACATGAAAACGACCATAAATTGATGATATTTATCATATAATGGGATGCGATATAACCACTGCGCAGTTTGCAAACTGAAAGCCAGTTTTGTTCATCTGAATCCACGCATATAACTATTTGAAGTCCACGCGGAGGCTATGAGAACATGTATGATATAAACTACAAAATTAGTTTTGTCTTCATTCACGTTTTTACCAAAAATGAAAATATTCATAAGAAATGCATAAATCGTTTTACTATTCATTTTAAAAGTTTTATTCAACTCTTATTATTATGATTATTATTAGTATGTTTTCCAATGGATAAGTTTAAAGTCCATACAATAGAGATCTTATTATGTGTGCTCTTATTTTGTGCAACATTGTGCTATTGTGCGGTACGAGCAATGCCAGAGAAAATACCTATTGGTATGTATTTCTGCTTTTATATTCTTATAATTTTAATTTTATGAGAATTTGAAAATTATACAAATATTATATTTCTTATCCCTATTGAAAGTATATTCGATTTTTAATTGCATTTATTTCCTAAAAATGTGAAACTATTCCACAGGAGTTTGATTAGACTATATTAATAAGTAAAAATCCATTATTTTTGGACTTGATTTCTAACATAATCTGCAATAAATCCTATAATGGAAAAGAATGTAGACCTTAATGTGTTTCTGTGCTTATCTCTTATCAATTTGTTTCTATTCCTATTAATGAGATAACTAGTCCATAATGACTGTTAGCTGAATAGTTCTGTTCGATACTAACATTAGACTAACAGGTCTTATATATAGATTATTTCAATTCTGTTTCAATTGTATTAAACCTTATAATAAAAGTTTTTATTTTGAATGCAAATATCCAATGTCTTATTAAAAACAAAGAATATCCATACAATGCCGTTATTTATCTTATAAATACATAAGCATTAAAATAAGAAAAATTTAGTGTTTTATTTCTATTAAAATTAAGAAAATAGTAAAGTTCAGTTCTAATAATAATAAATAGTTCGATCGCCACTGCAATGAATATAAATTCAGGAATACATATTTCATAGGGTTGGTTATGCAAAGCAACATATCCAACACTCATACTTGTTCAACCGCCTATACGTACAGTATAATATATCTTTATTAGAAATTATAATGAAATACTACTCAATAACAATCTGTCATATTTTCAAACTTTAAATATAAGCTGCAAAACTCTGTGCCAAGAATATTTCCGTAGATTGAAATTCCTTTAAAACTCATTTAAACACAACTTTATTCCATTTTTAATTGCTTTTATTTAATTTGTATTTGGACTGAATTTAGTTGAATGAACGGACAAAATATATTTTTCTAAGAACCTCCCGGTTCTGTAGAGTCGGTTGCAAAATCTAGAACGATGTTTTTAGCTATTCTATGCACCTAAACATTCAATAATTTTGATAAAGTTTATTTTGGGTATACTAGAGTTTGAAAAAACATGAAGACAAAGCGGAATAATTCTCCCTCTACAAGTTTATCATTTAGCATGGTAAATACACAACAGAACTAGTAATGAAATTTTAGAAATTGTGATCAATGTAAACGAAAGTATTCTTAAAATGATTGGATACATATATTTTTGTTTGGCCTGAAATCTCTGATGATCGCCCCACAGCGCTTCAAACTTCAAAATTATAATATTTCAATTGAATGTAACCTACTATACACGCATGGGAATCGACTGATACAAGTGTCAAATTGAAGCTATTTAATTAAGACTACCCTGGTATACCCAAAAAATTTTTACCAAAATTAATCAATGTTTAGGTGCATAGTATAATTAAAAACGCCGTTTAGGTTTTGCAACCGAATGTACCTTTAATTGTCAGGATTCTAATTACACCCCGACTTCTGAGTCCCTATCCATCCAATAATTTCTGTTATAGGATAGAAGATTATAATTATGAATATTTGAAGTTCATAACAAAGAGTATATAAATTCCAAAACAAATAATAACTCATAACCAGAACTTACACTCATTACACTGACCCTAATAGTATATAAACCCATACTTTCCTAACACTTAAAGCAGTCCACAATGTAATGCCTTATAGTTAGTGATAAAGTTTTTCGGTGTAAGTCGAATTTGATTGAATATAAAACCGAATAAACCAAAAAATAGCCTTTTGTATTAAAACATCATAAGCTTAAGAGTACAATCAATCCCAAAAATAAAGGGGAAATCTTACTTAAGATATATACTTAACTGTAAAACATATAATATAAACCTAATGGAAAACAGTGTTATACATGAAAGTATATATCATAAAGTTCCCCTTTATTTTTGGGTTAGGATTTTTTTCAATAATTGATTTCATATATGAGCACAAGCTATTTTCCTACATTAAATTAGTACAATTGCTTCATATCCCTCACATTAAAATATAAATATAAAAATTAATTAAATCTTTAAAAAAGTGAAACTCCAACACAGAATATAATGTTAAGTATACTAAAAAATGATTTTCCTCTAAATGAATTGATATAAATAGATCAAATATTAAAATTTTTGCATGAAGTCTAGCAGCCAAAACATTAGCCCACAATTCCACAGTTAAAGATACAGTTTAATACAGCAATGATACGCTGAAAAACCTTATTATTATTTAGATCAGGTCATAGAGCCATATATTTATCTTTCGATAAAGGGTTAATTATATTAAACAAAGTATTTATTTAATTAAGTGTTGCCTAAACTGTGTCCTAACCGCAGCTCTATAATTAACTTAGCCCTACGCTACACATATCCCCCGACACTTCTATCAAATTGACCACTTCTGGGACATTGACCACTTCGGTAAAATTGGCCTATATATGGGTCAGATATGGGTCACTTGAGAGTCAGGTATAAAAATAATTTTTAAATTTCTATCAAAGAGATAAAAAGCAATAACATTTGCTTTACATGAACTGTACTGAGGGTTATCACCTGACAGACCAGAATTTGAACAATGTTTTAAAATCTAATACTTTTCCTCTTTTTAATTAAGTTTCAAAAAAATAAATCATTGAAATGAGAAGGTTTTACCAGTTGTGGTATATAATGCTTTTATATCATCAAACTTTATCATTTATTTTGTTCTGGATTTTGAAAGTAAGCCTTCTTTCAATAGTGTGTGTCTTTAATTCAAGTCTAACACAGGTCTAACACATAGCTATAGTATCATACTGTACAGCACACAAAGTTGATAAGTATTTGCTTTTCTAATGGATTCTTTCATCAATTTTGTTGGAAAGAAATTATTTAATAATAAATTATTCATATTTTGAGCTAAAATTACAAATACTTACTTTAGATAAAATTCAAGATATTAATGAAATTTGGGAATTATATTATTCTAATAAAATTCTTAAGTCTTATCTTAATTACCAGTATTAAAAAAATAAGAATATTATGATTAATTGAAATATTATATGATGTTATTTTGCAAACAAACATCTTATTTCCTGAACAAACGAATAATTAAATCAAATCTTATGTAAAAAACATAAATTCAAGTTTAAAAGCAAGATAAAAGAGTGTATCTGTAATAGTATATAATTAAATCAAGTTATTAAACATATAAAATCATGTCCTGAAACGTATCTGTTGGGTGTCTCAAATAATGTTTTTCATGAGCTCAGGCTGAGCCTAGGCTCCAGGCTCAGCTCAGGTTCTAGGTTTTGAGTCTAGGCTCAGGCTCAGAATTTTCTAGCCTAGGCTCAGGCTTAGCCTAACGAGCCTAAAGAGCCTGTAGGTAAATTTTTACTTAATTTCGCTATAACTTAATATTTTTCTTCGCAGTGTTTGAGTTTCTTACTTAGTATTGTTTTTTGAATTATAAGAACACTTTTGATAAGTTTTCGTATATAATTTTTTATTTTGAAAATTTAGAGGGTCAGGCTCTAGGTTTAGAACCCAGGCTCAGGCTCTGGGGTTTGAGTCTAGGCTCAGGCTCTAAGCATTTCGAGCCTATGGACATCATTAGTCCCAAAAAACCGTATACATATAAAACTATGTATAGATTATATAAATTTAACATAGCGTGCTTACATATCAATCAAATTATTCATGAATCGTTTTCCTTACCGACAAGAGAGTCTCTCCTTTGCACCGTATCTTTTTGATCTCAAATACATATGAAGCATGTCCCAGAAGAGATACCTCAGCAAAAATATAGTTTCTATAAAGGGCTTAAATATTATCAATACAGATATACACGAACTCTGATTATTAAATTAGAACTGATTCACATAGCCTTCAAAATTTCCAAATAATTTACAAAATTTTTATCTAAAAATTAGAACTTATTAATCTATTATTAGCAAAACTCATAATTTATATTCATTTAAATGATAAGTAGTAATAGAGATCATTTTCTAAGGTTAAACCCTTACAAAGTATAAAATTTTTTTTGTAAATTATTTGGAAATGAAGGCTATATGACTCAGTTCCGATCTAATAACCAAAGTTCGTCGATAACTGTATGGATATTATTTAAGCCCTTTATAGAAAATGTATTTATGCTAAGGTATCTCTTCTGGGACATGCTTCATATGTTCTCCTTATAATGTTTTGCATATATTTTCTCAAATAAAAAGATTGCTAAATGCATTCCAACCACACACATGCCTTCTACATCTGTGGATATACTAAACTTACAATATTGTCAACAGAAGTTAGAATATTGTCATTAGAGAGAAAAATGTACTTAAAATCTTTAAATAAAAATTTAAATAGACTGGCACTCAATCCCATTAGTTAGTGATATGATTTTAAGTCCATCACTCTATCCATTGGCTCAACAAGATTTATTATAAAATATTTGAATTAAACAACTTGTGTTTAGCTGCCAGGATAACTCAGTTATCTTAGGCTCTCACTCAATTGAGTCATTAAGTAAGTTAACTGGGGTTCGAGAGTTCGAATCTAAATGGTGCATAGATTAGTCAGAAATAGTTCAGTGTCTCATTGTTAATGTGATTCACACTACCCTAATACGTCCTAGCCTATCATAAACCGTTTTAATACCTTTTAGTCGGAAAAGCGGTATATAAATGAATATTCATATGCTTAATAATGTGTCTTATAATCGCTTTTGATAATAATACGAGTGAAAATAAATCATCAATCATTCAATTTATTAAAAATTTGTTTTGAGGTAAAGAATGAACTCATTGCATATTACAATCATAGTGACAGCTACTATATTAAAAATTTTTAAAATTTGTTATAATAAATAATGATAAAGTTATGGATCGAAAGTTCAATCTCCGACCTAAAGATTTATTATAGAAAAACCAATAATTTGCTTTAAGAAACGGAAGTGTTATTAGACTTGACGGACAGATTTGCAAACGGATAGAGAAGTTTTAACTTTTTATGTGATACGATTGCAAGTGTTTTATTTTGCAAACAAAGTTAATTATTATTCATTGATAGAGAGCAAAAAAATAATATTTTACCTATTTTTGTTCTATATATAATCCACTACGGAGTCAAATATGAGTCCGAATCACATCAAAATAAGTCATTTGAGATACATTCATAAATGCTTATTGTGGTTATGGACTATTTGCCTTTAAATCATTATTTGTGCCTATTTATTGCGTTTTTTATTGTTATTTATAGAAAACTCTATTTATTTAAATTTAAAAGAAGAGATTAAACAAAATTTTAATCCTGAAAAATTATCTTAAGATTAAAACGAGTTTTTATTGACCCCATAATTTTTTAGATTATTTTTTTTGCTCTCAAAAGTTGGTTAGTTTTTCATACATCTCATATATTTTTAATATTTCATGTAAATTATAAGACTTCATTCTCTTTATGGGCTCTACTTCTTGATTAAATTATTCAATATATCAAATTTAAAAGATAATTATCGATTAATAGGTAAAATTTTAAGGTATAACTGCTTGAAAATTAATATTAATCATGCATCTTAAATGATGCTTTGTTTCAATGCATGTAAGTCTGCTTTTTGAACACATACAAACATTGTTTTACTATATTTTTGTATTAATTCGTACAGAGTTAGAAATGAAGATTTAATCATATGCCCTCAATGACACTTTGGTTCAATTCATGAAAGTCAACTTTTTATACAACTTGAAAAAATTTTCAATACTATATTTTTTAAAAGTTGTTTAAAAAGTAGGCTTTCATGCATTGAACCAAAGTTTCAGTCAGGGAGCATGATTAAATCTTCATTTCTAACTCTGTACCTATTTCATAGTTATAGCTTTTTAGATACTAATTTTCTGTACTGTAGTCATTGATTAGTATTTGAATGATTAGCATCTCATTTGAGTAACTTTATATATTTCAAATAAATGAAATATTGTTTAAAATCATTAATATTAACCATTCTTTAAAACGATTCATTATTCATATTTTATGTATTATTAAATTTGAATTTCTTAAGTTATGAATCATAACAATTGTTTTTCAGGTGCTATTTTCACAACTGCTACAGAAGATATTCAAACAGCATTCAGATATGCATTACATGTGCATAACACTAACGATTCTTCATCAAGATTTAAAGTAGAGCCTGTTGTCGATGTTGTAGATAGTGATGACCCCTTTAAAGTTAGCAGAGCTTGTAAGTGAACCATTGTTTTTAACCTTAAATGCTAAAAATGCTCTCAAATACTATATAATTGCTCAAAGAAAGTCAGCCTTAAAACCTGAAAATTTCAATGTTATGTAAAAATGGACATAAAATATATCACATTTTAATAAGATATCGAATTGAATTTTTTGGTTAATAGAAAAAGTTAATTCAAAATTAATTAGATCTCTAAAACATCTTTTATTAATCACACAAACGTTTTTGCAAACTGTGAAGGAATGCACTAAAAAATGATTGAGTCTTAATTAAAGTTTCTATTCAGTGCTTTTCATTTTCTTTGTAACTCAATATTAATTGAACAACAAGTCTTTCTATTGGTGTCTACTTCTAAAAATTTGAACCATCACTAAAATGTATGCATTTGACACTCAATTTTAAAATCCATTTTCACAAATACTTTTCTATCAAGTTTTTATTGTTAAACAAACTAAACTATAATACTGTTAACATAATGCAGAGCTAAATCATAGCTCTCATAAACCTATAGTGTTAGATAACAATATATGATAAGTCACATACTTAGTTATCGTTCAGTCTTCAATGTATTTGCCCTTTTTGTCATTTATTTTCATGAAAGTATCAGACTATCAAAGAAAGCAATCACTTTCTCAATGCTGTACTCATATAAGGTTTGGTGCAATGTTTGTGCCAATATTGGCAACTAATCCTCTCGACATATAACTGACTGGAAATAAAACCGCTACCAAATGATGGTATATTAAGCGCTGAAATTCCAATCTTGAAATAAACATTCCACCCAAACATGTTTAAGACTTTTCATGCTTGAAATGAACGTTATGTTACGTTATGTTACGAGTACTAAAGTTATGTGTATATAAGATTTTTTCTTTTCCACACGATTTCACTTAAGAGCTATTTGATTTGCTCATAACAGCGTAACTAATATGACAGCATTATGACAGACCAATATATTTCACGAAACTGGAACCCTTTGATAATAAAAATTAATGTTTTCACTCTCTTTCCTTTGGCTTTTCATTCCTTGTGTTCTATTCTAAAGCATTTATATATATTTCACTCCCACTGTTTAAACGAAAAATTGTTTTATTCTATTGATAGTGTATGAGCAGTGCTTACATAACTTACACTACATTTACATTATAACAATATGAGCAGCATTTACAAGCATTTAGAATACAAAGAACTGTTTTCTCTTTGTTGGACTTTATTGTCTTTATAAGGATAGCAATATTAAGATTAATCCGTTAGAAAAGAAAGTTTACTAAGTCTTCAAAGTCTACTACGAAGACATGCAGATAAAACAGTGACACAAAGCACAAGGATTCTCATGGGGCTCATTATTATCTTCTTTTACATGGATTTGTGCTCCGATCAATTCTGTCGGCCATCAAAACAATGCTTTCATTATTTTAATATTATTATCTAAACAACCTCTCACTTGTGTTTTTATATTGTAATCGCATTTAAGTTTTGAAACAAAATAAATATTTTTATAATTTTTAAAAATACAGACTCTTTTAGATCTATCTTTCTCTGCCTTTTCTGACACAAAAATGTGAATATATTTTTTAATCAAATTTATGCTCATTCAAATATAATACAAATATT